>AJFL01000063.1:0-77025 GCA_000467735.1 Rhytidhysteron rufulum CBS 306.38
CTTTGCTTTGCCTTGTCTTGTTGTCTTTGCCTTGCCTTTGCTTTGCCTTGCCTTGTCTTTGCCTTGCCTTGTGCCTTTCCCTTTCCCTTTTTTCTCTCATGGTGGACGTTCCGCAAGGGAATGACAGAACTGGGCGTTGGCTGGGGCCCACTTCCTTTTGTACATAGTCTTTTGTCTTTGGTGTTTTGTAATAGACTTTGTTGTTTAATCAATGTTGATTCATAATGTCATCGGTCTTCTCTTCGTGATGTGCTTGCTTAATGCCTTGTCGTGATGTGCTCAATACCTTATCGCGACACGGGCGTCTCGTCTGTCACGTCCATTCCTCTCACCCGCGTCAGCTCTTAAGTGAAGTTAGCTCCAAGCTCAACCAACATCTCAACCTTCACTTAACACCTAAACATCCATCCACACACATGAGATCCAAGCCCAAGATTCCCCGTTCATAATGCACAAAGGTACATAATGAGCTTGCCCGTCCGATGAGACCCGATCATGAATATTTCAGTTGGCATGAGTTAGCCCGTTCTTCGTAATTGGCCTCGTAAATCCAAGTCTCGGGCACGTCTTCCGCATCTCCGAGCTCTTTTACTAGACATTTCAACGCGATCTGAGTGACAAGAATCGTCTATGGCATAGCCTGAACCACTCATGGCGATAAGACTCGTTTTTTCGAGTTAAATTGTCAAATGTGATAACTATCGTAGATGAAAGAGACGAACGACGTTGAGCGAACTCGCTTCCGACATCCATGATCTAGCTGGTAATAGTTAGTATATCCCTGTCTTTCATCAACCAATCATGATCATTCACTCGACATGAAGGAGCAACTCATAATATTCTTATCGATTCATTGGTTTATACATGGTATTAAACTATAGCTTAGGTTGAAATCATATACTCCAGTCTCCACCGTCCGCCTTTCACATCCGATACACCCTTAGTCCCTTTATCCGCAGCCAAAACCTCCACAGTAACAACATCACCCATCCCATCAACCTCCCTCAGCACAATCGTTCCCGCCTTTCCATTCACAGGTATCTGAACCTCACCCGTCGTTCCCTCCGGAGCCTCGAATTCAACCACCCACCCACCATCCCCACGCACCTCCGTCTTCGCCGCAAAGAGCCCCAGACTAGTCCTGAACCCCGCATCCACGAACTTCAGGTCACCGAGCGCAGGAGCAATTTTCCAGGTTCGGCCACCAGAACTCAGGATCTGTATACCAGCGACGTAGAATGATAACGAGGATGTTGGGCCAGTCGCCCAACCATGTGCATGACTAATTCGCGCATCGTTTTGGTATGGGGCGTAGTGGAGTTCCCCAGAAGAATCGTAACCTTCGATAAACGTGGAATTAGTCATTCGTGGGTCATCGAGCATGAAGCCCCATTCCAGTCTCATGAGTGCTAGAGCGGCAGTGACGTTGTTGGCGAGGAAGTGGGCTTGGAGTTCGAAGCCGGATATAAACGGGGACACGGCGTTATCTGCTTCCAAAGCTGGGGCGCCGTATTCGTTCCAGCGGTTGGCGAGGTTGGCGCTGATGGATTGGATTTGTGAGGTATTTAGGGTTAGGTTCGCTACTACGGCCCAGCTGTTGCCGTCTTGTGGGGCGAGAGTGGTTGTTTCGTTGTCGTGGTAGAGTCCGGTGGATTCGTTCCAGAGGAGACGGTTGGCGGAGTCTTTGATGCCTTGGGCGAGAACTTGCCAGGTGGGGATGAGTGCTGTGTCATTCAGTGCTATGGCTAGATTGATTGATTGGTTGATGGTATAGTAGAGGATTGCGTTTGCCTGGTTCTTCATTAAGACTCCATCTATGTTTGAGGATGTATGCTTACCTCGATGTTGTGACCTCCCATGCCGAATCTCAACCAGTCTCTTGGAGAAGTTACGTTCATCAATCCTGTTTCATCTATGAAACCTAGCGAAAAGTTGAGAGCAAGCTGATATTGGTCCCAAAGAGAGCGTAGATATTCGATGTCATCCTAGCATTACGATGTTAGATCAAACTTTCCATCCATGCTCATACTAACTCCTTCGTCACTTTTGAGTGCATGAGAGATCTAGACTTACCGAATACATATAGTAATCTGCAACACCAATCAAGGTATATAAGTGATATGTCGCTGAGTACACAGTGTAAAATGGTTTTCCCGCATATGGTAATTGGCCTGTAGTTCTATTCTGAATAGCGAAAAGAGAGTTGAGAGAATTTTGGACGGTTATAAGATCGTTCGTTGATGTTACAACGCCGGGTACAGCAATTGCCATATCTATCTCTCATTAGAAATGTTGACTTTTAACGGGAGATGAAGGTATACTTGCCTCCGGCCCATACCAGTCGGTCCCTCTTTGCGCCGTCCACAAGAGCGGATGTGCCATTGGTGATGGTGTAGTTGGAGTACCAGGTGACGTTCGTAGCATCAGAGATAGACGAATTCAGCACCCCAAGATGGACCAGGGCGTTCCCGTGCTCTGGATCGATGGTACAGAGCTGATTTGTATAGGCACCGGCGTACCATATACGATTCAACAGCTCATCTGAACATGCGTTAGTAGGAGATGAAGAGCCTCAAAGTAATTGCTTACCGTCCGAATGGAAGTATCCTGTATAATTCCTCAGGGCGTCCTCTGCATAATGAGGCATAGCCGTGAAATAAACCTCAACCGATGTGACCTCGACGCTTCCTGTCGTGTTATGAATCACTGTAAGGTACCGGAAGGCACCTCGTTCCTTTTCTCTTGGGGCCGTATACCTTCCGGGAGAGGTGGGCTTGAACCAAAGAGTTTCATCTTTCCCAGCATCTGCAGTAGCATCGCAGGACTTGTTTGAAATCCAGAGTGAACTCTCTGAGAATGTGACCCCGATATACTGGTTTTCATCGGAGACTGACTGGATGTCCAATGTTACAACTCCAGCGATGTTCTTCCCAAAGTCATATGTCACAGCGGACACATCCTGGAAAGAAGCACTGCCAGAATTGTTCGTGAGGCGCTCGGCATCTACGACGCTCCCATTGATAGTACCGTAGATCGAAACCGGAGTTAAGGTCCTAGAGGCTGGAGCTAGGATGTACTGATCATACGGATCGCCCAGGGCAGCAGTGACGATCGACTGTAAAGACGAAATAGCAAAGAAGAGTGAACGAAACTTCATATTTGCTTTCCGTCCAAAGAGAAGAAACAGCCGAACCATCCATTCCCACTGCCCCATGATTCTTCTTTATACTTGGTAAACATCGATCCGAGCACGCGAATGACAAGAACCTCAAGTGCCGACCTTCGGATTCCGCTACAAATGAAGTATAGAACTCGGTGGAGAGCAGACCGAGCATGACGATGCTGTGCAGAAGGGCCGAACGCCATCCTGGAGAACAGAGAGTGTGGAGAAGCATTGCGGGGAAGAAAGATCGGCAGGGCTTTCCTGGCCAACCAACTTAGTCGACCAGTCCTGTTCCTACATGAAAGCCGATGGTGAACCCGGAGATTTTCTTGTTGTTCCTCGTGATCGCGGTTTGGTGATGATTTCTTGTATTGAAGAAGGTTGGGCATCTTGTATATATTTTCGGCTAGTCTCCTTACAGCTAGCCTATTGCCCGGCATCATCCATCTCCTCATCCTATCTACCTAGGCAAAACATGAAACTTCTCACTTCTTAACTGCTCTCCATCAATCTAAACATCCGGCATTCAATATTCAATCTCGTACGCTCTGCTGCTCACATTACGAAGTAATCCCTTACTCCATGAGAACCTACCTATAGACGACTTCAGTAGAATGGAGCTCTCTTCCTCGTGTGCGATGACATCTACGAAAATCTCTCGGTGGTTTCGTGATTATTCCCCTAACCAGTATTAGAAGACATGGTTTTCTTCAATGAATAGAATGAAATCTGATCTACCAATTCTTGAAGCACTTCAACATGCCGAACGAATCTCGACTGCTGCATGAATGCGACGTTGGGAGACTGAAGTCTGGGAAGCTAGAGAGACGCATGCGCTCATAGTATGGGTCCCTTCGTAGTTCGGCTGGAAACAAGTAATATATTAACCTCTTCAGTTTCTATACTCGTATCCTGATATCTTGATATTGGATTGCTCACAATAGCGCTCTAGTCGCCGATACGGTATGCTTTGTGCCCGAAAGACCGACTGTCTTCGGACATACAGAGGGGATTACAATATCATCGATATTGAGCTAATTATTCAGTCTGGAAATGACATCCACAAGCCCTAGGAATATGCGGAGCAACATTCATCCCGTCATTCCAAAAAAGTGATACCTCGAACCGATCAACCTCCCTATCAACAACCAACCCACCCAAACCAAGACCAGTCACATAAGGAATCCCACACAACAAAGCGCCCATCACGCCATTCTAAACTTCCTTCGCATTTCGATCCAATCTTTTTGTGGAGTATGTTCGTCGGTTCATGTCCCCGAAAATCCAGGCAACCGGATTTCCTCAGCGCTCATTGGTCGAAATGGTCTTCCTAACTGAGAGAAGGAATGAGCTCTTTATAAGCGTCTGGCTTTTGTGACGCGTCGTATGCTAGCCAAGAGTTATGATCCATGGATGGAAGGAGTGGACGGTTTTGATTTCGGCGTTGCCGGTGTCGCCAATGTTGCCGTTGTGGTTGTGGTGGTGGAGGTTGAGGTATAAAAATGCTAGCAATGGCCGCCATAAAAGTACCAAATCCAATCTACTACTTACCATCAGACCCTTCAACTACACCAATTCACGAAATCCATATCCTTTCCAATCACAATGGCATCCAAAACCCTCCGCATCGGCGTCATCTTCGAACAAGTCCAACTAAGCGACATCATCGGCATCGACATCTTCGGAAACATCTCCCAAGAAACCGTCCAGATAGTCTCTCAAATCGACCCTGGAGCAGCTGCTCTACTCCCTAAAGCCGCTCCCACAGAATTCCTTTACATTGCCTCCACTCTCGAGCCCACTATGGCGACTCCGTCCATGTACATCAAGCCTACCCACACCTACGAGAACGCTCCTACCGATCTGGATATCTTGGTTATTGGAGGACCTCAGCCAAAGGACTTTACGTTGCCTAGTTTGGAATATATGAAGAAGGCGGTTAGGGAGACTAAGGCGGTCTTGGCTACGTGCAGTGGTGGCATGTGGTTAGCTGCTAGTGGGGCTTTGGATGGGAAGAAAGCTACGACTAACCGAGCGCTGTTGGGTATGGCGAAACAAGCATTTCCGAAAGTCGAGGTAAGTATGACAGTCCCTATGTGGTGGCATAATGCTAACCTGAGCCTCCCCTTAGTGGCTGGATCAAAGATGGGTAGTTGAGAATGGGCATTTCGAAGGAGCTAAGATTTGGACTGGTGGCGCTGCTGGATGTGGTATGTTTCCTTTAATGACTTTCATAAATGAAATCAACTAATAATTTCATCAGGAATTGATATGTTTAAGCACTACGCCTTAGAGAACTTCGACGAGACTCTAGTCAGGCACGCAGGCTTGGGATTCATCGATTTCGACCTTGCAGCCACATCACACGGACAGTTCTACGACGGACCACTTTCGATCCCGGGAGCTAACTCAAAATAATAATCATGCTTGAAAGATAGCAAGCTCATTCATTCGGTGGTGAGGGGTATAAATAGGAAGTTCTCATAAGAACATGATCTTTCTGCAAGGGGGGACGTGCCGAAGTAACTCTTTGTCCTTCCTTTATCCCCAAGAGAAGAAAGATAGCGACCGAATAGCCTCAGCCAGAAAATCAAAAGCCAAAAACGCCATTCCCAGCCAATAATCCATGCAGAATACCATCGCGCAGTTCGTTCATCGTGATCGTCGCCATCTCATTCCTCACTTCCATTTCTTCCGTTCAACCCTTCCAGAAGCCATCTTCACCAACTCCACCTCACTATGCTGCCTCAACCCGCTAATATCCTTCCCCATAATCTCCACCTCAGATAGTCTTCTCCAGGTAATAACCTCGTGATCATCGTGTTCCTTTCTCGTTAGCATGCATAACAAATCACAAGGCTGAACTCCGACATCAAAAAGGAACCTACCATGACCTCACCACCGGGATGATGAGCAAGAACGCCTACGCCGACATGGACGTTAGGCTGCGAGTAATGCTTAACCAGAAACTGTTGCGGGGGACACATATTCCTATCCGCAGACACAATTTCGTGATGATTCCGTCCGGAGACGTCGTTCGGGGTTTTGTGGTGGTGGTGGTGGTGGTGGGAGGAAAGTTGGGTGACCTCACTAGTCGCAAACGTAGACGTAACAATATCCGACGCAATATTTGTAGCAGTATCCGTAGCAGCAGTAGCAGATTTCTGAACACTACTATCGCTACTAGCGGTCCGCTCAGGATCTTTAAGTTCCTCTCTCCAGGTCGTCGCGGTTTGTTGAGCGGAACCAGGTGTGGTAGCGACGGCGGCCATGATTTGTCGCGCGGATTGCAGCGGACATGTAATCGGGTGTTTCGGTGTTGGCGGTGTGGTTTTTTATTGGGTGTGCGAGGCTGGGCATTGCGAATCGGCGGAAGGCTTGTGTGTGTGTGTGCGTGTGTGCGTGTGTGCGTGTGTGCTTGTGCTTTTCTTTTTTGATAATTGGAATGCGTGCGTGGGGCACGTGGGGTTGGTGTTTGGCTGTGAAGGGGGGTGTCAAGTGAATGGTTTAGATTCTCACGAGGGAGTTAGTTAGTTAGTGAAGGAGGGCTATCTATTATCCAGCTATTTTTATTTGTTTGTTTGTTAAATTTATTGCGGGACTAGTTAGCTAGCTGGCTGGCGCTCTTTCACCTGCGGCACTGGGTTCGCATCGTTTTAGACAGGTACATATGGAATTAAGCCTTTTCCAATTCTTGGGTCCGATTCTCGTTGCTGAGCTAGCTTGCTTTTGCGGCGCGTGTACGCTTTCGGTATTCGTCGGGGTTGGGGGCGTAAGCTTTTGTCTTACTGCTTTCGAGTGCTTTCTTTTCGGATCCCCGCCTTGGCGGTGCTGCTTGGATAATGGGTAAGCTGAGATGGGATGGAAACCTTGTAGACCACATGGCAACCGTTCAACGTTACTTGTGCTCGGGTCCCATGGGAGGACTGCTTTTAAAGTAACCGAGGGGGATGATTAATGGATAGGCTGGCTTGGTTGTGATAGGTTGGTTCTCCATGTTCCAGAAATAGGTATTTGGACGAATCAAGGTATTGGGATGGGTTTAGTGGATAGATATGCTTGTATTCTATCGATCTGCACTGCATAATGATACTCGGATAGTAGTGTTCGGGATTCCTTCTAAAGAGTAAACAAAACATGTTCACCCATTACCGAAACGACCGACAGGCTTTCGGTGTATTGAAAGCAATGGCCCATGATCTATAGAAGCTCAATAGAATGACTTCATCATCCCTTCCGTGCCTCGTACAGCTTATAAACCTCTTCGATTTCCGTCTCATAATCCTTCTCCACATCCTTTCTCAGGATAGTCAATTTCTTGCTCAACTTCAATGGTTTATCCTTCTTCACCAACAGAACCGTTTCCCTGGGTATCTTCAACTCATCCACATACTCCTCATGCACCTTTTCGATCACAGCCTCGTAGATCTCATCAAGTAGCTTCTTGGAGTGTATTTCGTCTAGGCCATTACTCTTGCTGTCAATAAGAACAAATGGAACCGGACGACCATCTCCGCCAACGAGCACAGAGCGAACAGTTGGGTGACGTTGGATCCTGGCTTCGATCTCCGAAGCATGGAACTTTGCTAACCAATCCAGTTTCGTGAAGTCATCTTTCCGCGACACAAAAGCCCAACGTATGCGTCCATCCAGGTCCTTGATCGGTGCGTACAACTCCTTCGTCTCGACCACGTCCTGGTCCTCAAATGCATCGTTCCACCATGTAGCCTGGAAAATGTTTCGCTCCCCTGTAGGACGTTCGTGGAGAAGCTCGTATAGATCTTCCGAACCGGGAATTCGCTCGTGATGGTTGTTAAATTCAGGACACCAGTCATGAGTATGCCATAGCTTGCGATTACATGGGAGGAAAGATACTTGAGGTCCTGTCTCTGTAGACCCAATAATAGGTGTGAGTCTAACGTGTTCGCAAAGATCATCTCCGATAGATTGTTCCAGTGATGCCCCGAGATAGCAGATGGCATCCAGAGACTTGAGGACATGTTTTGTTTCGGGGTCATTGTATAATTGTGTGATTAGATGTGGTGGACTCCACAACACCTCCGCACGATTCTGGAAGAGTATCTTTGTTATCTGCTTGTTCGTCAATGGCAAGCCTTCGTCCTGTGGTAGTATAACAGCGATATTATTGAAAAATGCCGGACCAAGGATGTAATGAAAAAGACCAGCAATCCATTGAGGGGGGCAAGGTGATAAAATAACCTTGTTCATCCATGTTTCAAAGGTGATACCGCGTGGCCAATGTCTCTTAGCGAGAGTGTTAGGAGCATCAAAAGCGGCGTAAAATCCATGATTATGAAAGATCGGTTTAGGGTTTCCTAGGCAATAATTAAATCTAAATCTTACTTCCACACATTTCATATACTTACCCGTTGTGCCTGTAGTATGAATGATTCCTACTACTTTCGATTTCACTTCGTCGTACGAATCCTCGTAGGGATATTGCTTAGTATCTTGCGCATCAAGGAACCAATCGACAGACGATGGAATTTGGAGTGTTTGTAGCCCAAGCCTTTTGATACCAAGCTCCTCCAGTTGGCTTTCTGAACCTTCTGAGTACAGCCATACCTTGCATTGTGTGGCGGAAAGTAAGCTCTGTATACCAGCTGGTGTGAGCCTACTGTCCGGTATCAAAAGCTTAGTTCGCTCGTCAGCCAATCGTGTATTAAATCGTTAAGGGCAGAAGACTATACCTTCCTGTTCGATTTCATAGCTGCGGGCAATAGAAATGCATACATGAGGTCAACTGAACCTCCCAGGTACGCAATAGTGTCATTATCTGTTGACTTGCCCAGCTCTTTGTCGAGAAAGTAAGCCGCCTTGTTTACTGAATTGGCATATTGTTTCCATGTTATTGTGCGGTAACCAGCCTCTTCCCAGTCAGTAGCAGCGTAGCAAATCCAGGCATGGGTAGGTATCCATTCAGCCTTTTCGTCGATGATGTGTGGAAGGAGCCGCTTGCCGTAGTTTTGATTGACTGGAAGATATCCCATGATGTCGACTTATTCTCAAGATACTCGTAGAATACTGTAGGAATTGAGAGACAACTCGCAATATATACTTCCGCCATCAGTGTGTCAGCAGCAGTCATATCCCCATGATTTTCAATCTAAGGGGCCTGATGCTGTTCATGGCTGGGATACAACAAGGGTTTGTGGAGGTCGCTCAACGAATTCCTGTCAGGTCTGACACGCTAGTGCGTTCATTATTAGCATGTTGAGGTATAGCTATGACACGTCTTTTAGCACTGCTATTATGAATCAAGCATTCTAAGGTTTGGATGTGACGCTTTTCGTTCTTTACGTATGTGGATCCACAGGATGTTCCTATATCTGTCAGCACTAGCCTAACCATTATGGGTAGTTCATAGGAGAGATATGTGGACATTATATGTTTGCACTCTTAATTCGCGATCATGAAAAAGAATACAGGCTAGTTCGGGGCATTGCACCTATGCATGCTGTACCTAGGTAGGAAATGGTGGATAACGAGCGATTATGCGGCATTGTGAAAGGAAAGCAGAAAGTAAATAGCGGTCAATTATGCCTTGCGATTGCCAATGCCATGGCCAATATCGAGCTGGATAGCAATCTTGTATGAGCTGAGCTTATTGTTTGCGTGAATAGTAGCACCGTCAAGTAAACTCAGGAGGCGCGACGCTTTCTAGTTTTCAATCCGGAGAATTTGAACGGTAGATATGCTTGAGTATGAGATTAACCAAACAGATGTTTTCGGTGCATACATGGAGGCAATGTAGCCTTGCAAATTCGATCCATGGGAAAGTTTTGTGTTCAGTTCTCGCTGAAGAGCAATTCATGGATCAGAGCACGACGCGGCCAAACTCTATCACGTGATCACGTTTAAGCGAGTTAAATACGAGGTCGATGACGCTATATGCGGATCGCCGCTCAGTTTCACTGCCTAGCCCAAATCTTCGACTCACATTCACAATACATCACAATAACTACAACCTCTACGACACCACTCTCCCTTCCTCCGAACCACAACCTTTCCCAAGCATACTGTGCATACATATCTTGCTCTGCGCACGCAGTCCTGCTTATCGAGCTCCCTTTGAGCTTGAGACAGCAGCTGATCTCGTCGCACGCATCCACCTTCACAAAATCTCGAGTCCCCTCTATTTCAACATCGGACAAGACAGTCTCCTCACCAATACGCGCTCTCGAGCCACTGTCCTTTTTGATCCTCCACCGCGTGCTTTCCTCCTATGAAAGCTTCGCCCACGTTGCACGCGTAGTCTTGCAAACTAGCAGCCGTTCTCGTCGCATACTCTCACCTTCAAAGTCGCACTTCTTCCGGACTTGCGCCCTCCTCATTTACAAAGAGATAACCACTTTCCTGTCTTCTCTTTCCAATCGTCAACATGACGGAACCTAGCGAAACCACACCCATGCCCAACGAGAGCGTCAAGATGCCGGTCATCTCAGATGCAAGCCCGTCTCAACAGAACAAGTCCTCGGAGTCGATTATGGAACCCCCACCAGTTACTTCAAATTCATCATCTCCTGTGGAGTTTGATGAATCAGCCGATGAGGAATCCCGCCTTCAAGCCCTGACAACCAACCTTCGAGACCAGGACGAACTTGAGCGGGATATTGGCCGCCAAGCCAATCAGTTATTGTTCGAACAAGACAATAAAAGCGATCAGAAAAGATTGGACAAGACTGAACAGGAGATCAGAAAGTGGGAGGCTAAGGTACAACAGTGCAAGATACGCCTAGCCATGCCAGTGGTGACGGCAATCAAGGAGAAGATTCGGGGAGAAATCAGGGACGCTGAAGCTAAACTGAAATCACTGGATGCAGAGATGGAGAAGATTCAAAAGCGTATGAAGGATCGCATTGATGCTCGGTATGGTGAAGAGGAGGAGACCGGAACTGGAGCCAACAAGCTTCTTCCCAATGAGACTCGCCGGGACTTCTTGATTAGGACCGGAAAGATCACACCATTTTCTCATCTTGCCAAAGTTCCTACAGCTGCTTCTAATCTTGCTGAAGCGATGCTTGATGCTGAGGCAGAAGATGTTATGAACTCTGAAGTCCAGAAAGAATTATCACTTGATCAACAAGGTCCTGTTTCTCATCGTCATTTGATGAAGCCCGGCCAATTCGACGATGAAACCTCGACTTCACCTTCCGAAATCGAACCCACCCGTCACAAGAAGAAGAAGCGCCTAATGCAGGCTAGAGATGTCGAGTGGTCATCAAGCTCAGTAGGAAGCCCTACCGCATCATCAGATGATGATTTTACACCAGATATGAACGATAAACAACTTGCTGCTCTTGGCGAATCTGATGACGAGTTGGAAGAAGCTTCAGACGATGAGGATTACGAAGTGCAGACTTCGGGTCGGAAGCGCAAAGTCAGCGCAAAGACGAAGAAACCAACCAAGAGTGCCACCGAGGAGAAAGTAGACTTGACAGGTCTTGATGATGGAAACGAAAAGCTTTACCAGAGTCGCATTCGCGCCTGGAAAGAGAAGCGCTCTGCAGCACGAAAGCGCGCCTTGGAGAAATGGCAGGCTTTAGGTGATCATCGTATCGAAGAGCCCACCGAAGATGAGGAGGAATGGTATCGGCCCCATCCAACTCGACCTGATGCAGAGTTTGAAGACGACTTTCGCATTCCGGGTGACATATTTCCGTCACTTTTCGATTACCAAAAGACTGGTGTTCAATGGCTTTACGAGCTTCATCAACAAAATGTTGGCGGAATTGTTGGCGATGAGATGGGTTTAGGTAAAACTATCCAGGCCATCTCATATATTGCCGGCTTGCACTATTCGAAAAAGCTTACGAAGCCTGTTCTTGTCGTAACTCCAGCTACGGTCATGAAACAGTGGGTGAATGAATTTCACCAATGGTGGCCTGCATTACGTGTCTCAATCTTGCATGCCTCTGGTAGCGGTATGATGGATACACGCCGCGAAGATAAGATGGAGCAGGAGCTAGAACATACTGGCTATGATCGCGATACGCGCCCTCTTACAAAAGCCGGAAAAGCTGCAAAGAAGATTGTGGATCGAGTCAAGCGCGATGGACATGTGCTTGTTACTACGTATTCCGGCCTTCAGACCTATGCGGAATTTCTGTTGCCCACAGAATGGGAGTGCGCTGTCCTTGACGAAGGCCACAAAATTCGCAACCCAAACGCCTCTATCACGATTCACTGTAAAGAATTGTTGACTCACCATAGGATCATCCTATCTGGTACCCCAATACAGAACAATTTGATCGAGTTGTGGTCACTGTTCGACTTTGTCACTCCAGGAAAGCTAGGCACATTGGTCAATTTCAAAGACCAGTTCGATTTCCCAATCAAAAGAGGCGGATATGCAAATTCATCCAATCTGGCGTATGAAACGGCGGTCAAATGCGCGGAGATCTTGAAAGAAGCCATCAGTCCATACCTCCTTCAACGATACAAAGTGGACGTCGCAGCAGATCTACCTAAGAAAACTGAACGCGTCTTGTTTTGTAGATTGACAGTACAACAACGTGAAGCCTACGAGCAGTTCTTGAGTTCAAAAGATATGACTGCTGTTATGGAAGGCAAGAAGAACATGCTGTTCGGTGTTGATTTCCTTCGAAAGGTCTGCAACCACCCAGATCTTACCTCGCATAAAACTTTATCCCAACAGGCGGGCTACAACTACGGCGCTGGCAAGAAGTCTGGAAAGATGCAGGTCGTCAAAGCATTATTGGAATTATGGAAGAAAGGCAACCACAAGACATTGTTCTTCGCCCAACACCGCATCATGCTTGATATTATGGAGAAGTTCATCGGCAACATGCCAGGCTTCAATTATCTTCGCATGGACGGCGAGACTCCTATCAAGCAACGACAAGTATTGGTTGATCGCTTCAACAATGACCCGGATCTACATGTGTTCCTCCTCACTACCAAAGTCGGCGGCCTCGGTATCAACCTTACTGGCGCGGATCGAGTGATTATATATGATCCAGATTGGAACCCTTCTACGGACATTCAAGCTCGCGAGCGTTCATGGCGTCTTGGTCAGAAGAATGAAGTCGAAATTTACCGTCTCATGACCTCTGGTACTATTGAGGAAAAAATATACCATCGTCAGCTCTTCAAGCAGTTCCTATCCAATAAAGTCCTCAAGGACTCGAAGCAGCGTCAGATGTTCCAAAAGGGCGATTTGCACGATTTGTTTACGCTTGGTAACGAGTATGACGGACAAACTGAAACAGAGTCTTTGTTCAGAGGCAGTGAAGTCAAGTTCACCGACAGTGCTCCTGCCAACGCCCTTCCTACGCTTCCTTCCAACGGAACGACACCTACAAACCATGCTTCCTCTAGTGCTAACGGGCAAACTGATCCAAGGGACTTCACCAGCATTCGCGGTATCCACCACGCCGAAGATTTCCAAGCTGGCTCTCCAGAGAGTTCCTCAAATACTAGCTCGCCAGTTGAAAGTGGCAACGAAAGCGCAAGCAAATCAGACGATCGGCTTTTATCAAGCATCTTTGCTCGCTCAGGTGTCCACTCAGCCCTCGAACATGATGCCATTGTGGGCTCGTCTTCCTCCCGCAAGCGCAAGATCGCCCCAGATGTCGAAATTATTCAACGTGAAGCGAAGCGCCTTGCCACCGAAGCTGCGAATGAGTTGAAGAAAGCTGAACAGATTTCCCGGAATGTTCCAATCGGCACACCAACTTGGACTGGCCAGGTTGGCACCTTCGGTCGTCCTACATTCCCTGCTCCTCGTGCCCGGGGCAGCATGCCGTCCTCATCTTCAGTGCTTTCAAACCTTGCTAGCCGCCAGGGCAATAGGGAGGCACCTCCCTCTAACTCCTTGAACACGTCGCGAAACGCGACCCCCAGCGCCCGCCCATCCAACACAGAGTGGATGAGGCAGATCCAAGACTTCCTCAAGGCGCATGGGGGTCGCGCGCCAAGCCAAATGGTCGCGACCCATTTCTCGCATCAGGTAAACACTGAGCGAGATTCCGAGGTGTTCAAGGAGTTGCTGAGGGAGGTAGCCTTCCTCGACAGGCCAAAGAGAGGACGCGCCCGATGGGTGCTCAAGTCTGAGCACGAGTGAGAGGATTTGGCGGAACCTCTTTTGTTTTAGTTTCATTTATGATGGTAGAGATAGAGATAGCATACATAATAGCATGGCAAACGGCGTCATAGGTATACCCCACTGAATAGATATTCCCTTCGCATATAGAAGGAAGAGGCATCCTTAGAGATGTCTAGAAAATAGAAAAATCCAAAAAAATATTTGAAAATGTAGTGTTTTGATATATGTGTGAATGTCCTCTCTTACCCTTTTGCTATACTTGATATATCAGAGCCTTAGTAGATTCAATCTACTATAAAGTCCAGTACCCCGAAGGGAATACACTTCCGTATAACTATACCTGCCAAATTTTATTTAACCCACTAAAGTAAATATACCTCTGTGTACCACTACCCATGCTAAGCTCTGTTCTACTCATTAAAGAGAATATACAACAACCCCTTACACCATACTAACCCACCCTATAAAATATACTTTTCACATGTCTATATCGGACCCCGTTACGCATTGAAGAAAACACTCCTAAACGCTAAACTCCACTCTCGTTTTAGCTAAATAAATGGATCTCCTGATGTGAGCTCAAACATCCCTACCCTATATCAAACCCTCTTAAACATCAACTCGAAATCACACCACAAAATCACAGTCGAAGCAAAAGAACATATACCTCTAAAATTATTACAATTAACTAATCTGTCGAACCCTAATCTACGCATAACCCATCCCATTCTCAAAATCCAATCCACTCACAATCTCACCAAAAAAGCCAAGCACATATACATAAAGATCAAACTCCCAGAGCAAAAAGAGCAAAAAGAGCAAAAAGAATCCCCAAATTAAGCCCCGCTCACGCAAGAAACTCGTATTCTGCCTTCGTCATTAAAGATAGAGAGATAGATAGAGAGGGAACCAAAAAAAAAAAAAATTAACAAAAAATTTCCTTTTTTAATGACATCGCTTGACGGACAAATGCATCCTCTTAACAACGTACGTACGTACTCTCAAAGATAAAATATAAGATTCCCAGATCCTTTATAGCCAGCCCTTCCGCCCTTCCTCCGTTTGAAAATAATTCCTGATGCATTGATTCGGGGGAGGAAAATAGAGATGCAATATCAAGTGGTAGAAAAACCCGAGAAAACGCCAATTTTTGCAAACGCCAGTGGTGGTTTTTTAAGGAGCGCTGATGGTTGAGATCGCTGAAGGAGTGAATATATGACACAGGTGAAGTGAATTCGGAACGCCGATTATACATGCAATAGATGGTGGGTGGATGATCAGTGGAAAGGGGGGTTCCGGAGTGGCCGGTTACCACAGACCGAAGTTGGAGGCGAAACTGAGGAACGAGATGAGGGTGATTGTCCCTGTGATGGCGATGATGGTTAAGGTACTCTTTTCGCGGTCGGACATGGCGGCATTGCAGCCAGCGCAGCTAAAGCCTAGAGAGGGAGCTCGTTAGCAATCTATTCGTCATACAAAGTGGATCGAAGGAACTTACTAGACCATGGCGTATAAGGCTGCGGGGTGTACATTCCAAAAGTGAATTGATTGTACACGGCTAGATATCCTGGTCTCGATGTTGCACTGACACTGCTGTCTGCGTCATAGATAACCAGAGTGTAAGTTTCCGTCAGCAAAGGAAGCGTTCCAGTAGCTTGGTAGGCTCCAGTGTCCCAGAGCACTCTGCCCGTCTCTTCGACAGTCTGATTCAAAGCGATTGTGTACGTCCCCTGGTTTGCAGTGCATGATGCCAAAATATCAATAGCAGTAGGCGTCACCGAGAGAGAGGTATAGTTCCAGGCAAAAGTTAGCCACTCTCCAATTTTATAATATTGTGCTCCGGCGGTAGCGGCCGGCGTGATCATCTGAATTCCACCAGCTGGATCGCGCGGGTCGAATGCAGTAGAGTTACCCCCTGATGTCCCCGTTGCTTTTCCGGTTGACTTGGTGGCCGATCCTGTGATTTTTCCCGTGGATTTGTTGTTTCCAGAGGCAGATGCCGAGCCGGTCTTTGAGGGTTGGTCTGAATCTGATGCAGCAGCGCTTGTAGCTTTCGAGCTGCCGCTTGAGTTGGGGGCTTCGGTTGCAGAGGCTTGGGATGATTCGGAATCTGGAGACTGAGTGTCAGCAAAAAAATGTTTTTAAGGATATTAAGGACAATTGAGACGCACTATCTTGCCGTCCGTACAATAGACCCCCGAGATCTCGTACAGCCTTCTCACCAAATGCATCCCCGGTCCATGATGCGGCTGAAAGGGATGAGAGGGTGATGATGGCCGCCAACAACTGTGCTGGTCTCATGTTGACCTAATTTAGAGCGAGAGTCGGATACTGCAAAATCAGAGATGGATCGGAGCGCGGTGTCGGTGAATGGAAGGGGGTGTGTGTGTGCTGTGTGGTGTTGAGGAGAGGAGTGTTTCGTAAGGCTCGTACTCGTTAAAAGGACGTGGAGCTGCAGTGTCGTCGTGGAGCCGAAAAACAATTTACGTGGAACAAAGCGGTCGGATGCAGGCGAGTCGGGGAAGTGCAAAAGCAGGGCGATGGACTCCTCCGTCTACAAACGAGCGACTGATGAAGGAGGGAGCGAGAGCGAGAGAGATAGATGCGCAGATGAGTGAATGGAGAGAGACAGGAAGAACGGCGGGCGAGTGAGAAGTTAGGAGGTGGAGAGGGAAAGGTGTGATGAGACCTCACCATCAGGCACGGGCTGCCTCGAGTCCTGAGAGGCCAGTCGGGGGGTGCACTTGGGCACTTGGGGCAGTTGGGGGGCGCACTTAAACAAGTTTCGGGCCTAGTTGCCAGGGTACCCACCAACAGGAGGGCGCGCCACCGTCGTTCATTCTCTATTTTTGGGGCGTCTCCAGCTGCTCCTTCCAGATTCCAGCCCGCCAATCCATCCGTCCATTCATCATCATCCATGCACAACATCACGAGAATTCCTCCCGACAACAAACACACACACACACAGAATACCACGTTGACAGTGCAACCGCCTTCTGTCACCCCACACTCCGTCGCACCCTGTGTGCCTTCCACCACGTTAACTATCTGTCCATATAACCATTATCCGACGCTGAAAAATATCCTGCTTCAATTTCCGTCGAGATGCTTCGCTGCAGCAGCACTGATCCGGAATGCCTCCCTGCAAGGCTGGCCAATACGAACCCCGAGCACAACACCAGCTCTAAAGTCACGAGAGGGCTCCGAATGCGTTGTGCTCAGCCTCAGCCTTGGGCGAAAATATTTTGTCGGACAACTTTTCAGGCTTCCTATCTTCTTACCAGCTAACAAATTCCCTATCCCTAATTTACTACCTTCGCCCGCATTAGGGTATCGTTCATCGAAACAGCTAAGAATACCATAAGCTTTCGCTCGTATCGACGTTACTCATCAGGCTCCGGTCCCGGTCACTGCTTGTAGATTCTCTCCGTGTTATAGGTACAACATTTGAACCTTTGTACACGCCCGTCTACCAATGGCCAATACTACCCATCCGGATGGCAGAGTCGGATGGATGTCTGAACCTCAAATCCGAGGCACTGCTGGCCTACTTTTTAGCTGTCTCTCTACAATCCTCCTCTGTACCTGGAGCGCTGTTCACCTCGGTATTCTCGCTGATAAAAGATCGCAGTGGAGTATCTTCTTCCAGAAACTAAGGTATATGGAGTTAGCACTTCTAGCTCCAGAACTTATCACTTGCGCTTCAGTAAATAAATGGGTTGGTGTTAAGAGACTTAATAAGACGATCGGGCCTGCCTACAATAGGAATGTAGGTATTATTGCACAAAAGTTCAATAGTATTTTAGTCACATTTAGCAAAACTCCACTGGCGACATTGATGTTGTAGGTATTCACAGTATTACACCTCTTCAAGCCAGCATTATCTTAAGGGTATTTGAAATACCAAATGTTTCTTCTCTGCCGCTCAATCGTATAGATTTCGTTAGAGTTATGATGATGTTAGTCTACGTGTTGTTTGAGGCAGCTAACCACAAGCCATTAGTCTGACAACAAATGGTCATCAACCCTATGCCATTTCGTCCTGATGGGTGGCATCTCCGTTAGATTGACAGATGGAAGTAACATTCGGATTCCAATCGATCGCCTCCACGAAATATTTGATCTCAAACTTATCGAGCCTTCGGTATTGACGTTAAAGTTGGTCCAAGACAAAAACAAAGCAACCTGGTTCACCAAACTTCTCGCATGTTTACAGATAGCATGGCTGTCGTCTCAAATAATCGGTCGTGCTGCCTCTCATATGCTTATCACGACTCTGGAGTTTTCTACCCTGGCCTACGTATGCTGTGCCCTAATGTCGTATGGATTCTGGTGGAATAAGCCTTTCGACATACAGACGCCAATTTTCCTCGACCTTAGCCCCGATTTTACTAAACAGATTTATGAGCAAGCTAAAAGATCGGGCATCGAAGAAGACGACTTGAAATCAGAGATCGCAATGAGTAATGCTCCTGATAGTATTGATTCAGATCCCATCTTCCCCTTGATCATACTCCTTTGTTGCGCTCCATTCGGAGCGTGCCATTTGCTTGGCTGGAATGCTGCCTTTCCCACTTCAATTGAAAGACTTCTTTGGCGAATTTCTAGTGTTTGTTGTCTTGGATTACCACCCGCTATATTTTTACTTCCCGTAATTCTAGATCGTATTCAGAGCAAATATGACATTAACAAGACTCAGAATGTAATTTTTCTCATCCTTATTCCATTGTACATATTAGTCCGGATTTTCATGATGGTCGAGTCCTTCATAAGTCTCCGCTCTGTTTCTCCAGACATTTACAAAGCCGTTCCTTGGTCACAATACATACCTCACCTTTGATTCCCTTTGTACTTTCCTTTGAAAACTAGGCACAAGCAGAACAATGTACAGACATACCACTATCTCTCATTAAAGTTCAAACCACTTTCCTTCTTCTCCTTTACTTCATCAATCACACTGTCGCTATCGGAGTCCAAGTCTTCTCTAGCTCACACTCAATTAATCCATTCGTTTATCTATCTATCTGGTCTTATGAGTGAAACACTTCAACCTATCGACTTCGTAGTTTGGCACTTCCGGGGAGTTGTTGCATACCATCTGTATTGTTGCAGCAAGAAGCGCCTACATTTATCCTTCTCAACTCTCCTAATACCTCTCACCCTTAACCATCAACAAAGAATTCCACTACTTCATCACTGCATATACTGGTATTCTCTTCGCAGTCCAAACAACCACAACCCCCAAATCACCCAACAACAACAACATCTTACATCCAAAGTCAAAGGAACAAGGAAAATATTATCATCGCACCTACTCTACTCTCTCGAATCACCAACCTATCAAACCCCACCATCCCAACCACCTACACCAAAACCCCGAGACCAAAGCCACAACCCTAACCCCAGTCCTCTCTCCCACCCTAACCCCCATCACCACCCAATCACACTTCTTCCACCAAAACACCCAGATACCCATCCCAACCTAAAACCCACTAATAACCTAACACCTACCAAACAAAACAAAAAGCTACAAACAAAAATACTACACAGAGCTACCTTTCAAAAGCCATCCAGGCACCCCCCTCCCCTTGGTCACAAGGGTTAAGTCCGCTAAGTAACTAGCTTTAGGCGCGTTCTACCTTTTTATACTAGGGAGTTTGCTTTTTGTTATTTTAGTGGTGGTATTTGGGGGGGGGGATAGTTTTAGAAGATAGTTCTGTACTACGTAATGATTTTAGAATGGATGGGATAGAGTTGTTGAGGGTTTTGTTAGGGTACTATGGGGTTTCTATGATAATATGGTAGGAGGATGGAGTGTAGGGGTATGGGGATGAGGTAATTGCCGTGGGATAAGAAATGAAACACTGATCACTTGCCTCTCCAAGATCACCAAAAGGAAGGTCATAACCGTATTGAAATCATTATCGCTAGTATATTATCTTCTAGCAATCATATCCTACATCCAAAAGCATTACTCATACAATCCATATCTAAAACAAAAAAAAGATGGTATCACAAAAAACCCCTCAAAATCCAAGCTACAAAAACCCAACTCACCAACTCTCCCACTTCTGTCCTCCCATAGCAATCAACCTATTAAACAGCTCATCCCTCAAAGGCATCGCAGTAATCTTCCATGTATTCCCCTTTCGATCCACAATCTCCAATCCATCTGCAACCTCACGATCCAACGCCCAACCAACAACAATCTTAGCCTTCCAACCATACCCACCAAATTTCTTGAGCTCTTTGATATCGCCGATGGGAATACTCCAGATAGGGTGAAGGTCCTCTCGGTCCTGGGTGCCGACCTTTTCGATGGTGGAATCGGTTGAGAAGGCGACGCAGGGGATGGTGGCTTTGGTGGTGATGTAGACGTGGCCTTTGTGGCCGTGGTAGCGGGATTTGAATTCGATGGGGCCGGAGGTTAGGTCTTCGTCTTTCTTGGGGATGACGCCTAATCTGTTTTTGGCGTGTGAGGATCCGGCCTTTGCTTTCATCTTGTCGGTGCCGATGGCGGTGTTGACGACGCCTTTGGTGGTGCCTTTGAAGAAGCCGATGATCTTGCTGCCCTTCTTGCCGTGTTTAGAGTTCTTGGAGGCGTCAATGTCTTCGCCACCTGTCTCGTGAGCTGTAGTGGGATCATGTTCCATGGCCTCGTCGAGCTCCTCTTGCGTGGCATTTAGTGGCCAATCGGCACCAGTGGCCCGTAAGTTATCCTCATTAACTTCAGCACTTTCTTCAGGGGGTGGACCTTGAGCTCGCGGAGGTGGAGGAAGTGGAGCCTTGTTAGCCTCGCCGATACGGAGAAGAGTGACAGTGAGTTGGGCGTTGGTGGGAACACCCTTAAGGATCGTGCTATGCGAAAGTTAGCAATGTTTGAAATCCAAAGCTTATATCTCACTTACTTTCGGATCTCAAGTAATTTCTGCCAGTTAGGAAAGGTGCGGTTGAGCCAGGCAAGGCCTGGAGTAATGACTGGATCACCGAAGAAACCAAATCCAGCGCCAAAGGTTACGCCTTTCATGAACATGTATGAAGTGACAAATATGGATACAAGGAATAGAGGAAGAACCAACGCGGCCAGACGAAGACGGAACCTGTCTTGCGGAAAAGGAGGAGTGGGGGACAGGGCACTGTTCAGTCATTGTTAGACATGCTAGAAAGGATACAAAAACAAACACTTACTTGGCGAATCGTTCCCAAGTGTCTGTTACGTCAGCGATTCCATGCATGATTGGTCTCATTTTCGTCCACATGGCATTCTCAACTGGCGCTTTGGTCTTGTCGTGCTTTTGGCCTGGAAGGGCTCCTCCGGCTTTGTCTTTGGCATCAGCGGCACCTATAGCAACTGACGTAGGGTCAGGAATTGAGTCATTGGGCGAACCTTCCTCGGACGGGGGTTCACCCTGGGGGTGTTTTCCGGTAGCGCTACTTAATGCCACGGATGCGATGCCATTAACAAAGTTGCTGGCCTCGGCTTCAACAGCTTCTCCTTTATGGTTTTCCGGTGCTCCGGTTGCACTATCATGGCTACCAAGCACGCCAGCTTTGGGCTTCTGTACACCACCGGAAGATGAGTCGACAAGGGCAAGAGGAGCAGGGGGGAATAGCACGTCCCGACTAGGAGGATACGCAATCAGGGTGATAAAAGTAAGAGCAAAAAGGGGTACGAGAAGATCAAAGAGCCAAGCAAGAAAGTATGCCTAGATAGATCAGTTAGAGCTCGGGAGATTTATTGGGAAGGGTGCTCACAGTACAGAACCAAGCAGTTCTCCTGGTTTCTCTCCAAGATCGTAACCGCACAATTTGTTTACCGAATCCCATTAGGCCAATAATCTAGTACAACGGTAAGCTAAGTGGTACAAGAAGATGGATATGGGCGTACAATGGTCATATAGAGCCTCTCAATGTTGCTTCGTAGCTTATCGGGAGAGAATTCTTCCTCATCTGCAATGTTGAGGTCAAGACCTCCTGGCGGTGGATTCTCAAACTCTTTGACATGGTACATTTGCTATGTATCTAGTCAGCTTGGTACAATAGAGACTCCTTCATTAATTCAAACCTTGTTAAATCTTCGAATCAACACCCATAGCTCCTCGTTCGGTAGCCCTCCCACGAGAGGTGCAGGCATCTTCTTTGCAGGTTCATTCCAACCCAGGTTGATAACCTCCTCGGCATGATTCATCTGGGCAGCACCCTTCTCTTCATGATTTTCCATCGCCAACGCATGGCTTTCTGTAGGTTTGTCTCGCAGTGTACTGGAGACTTCCTCCTTTTCAGGTTCAGTCTCATGAGGGACGGGAAGGAGATCCTGGTAAGAGACACCGCCGGTCGACATGGTGAGAAGGAAATGAGGAAGATGTCGACAGTAGCTGTCGAGCAAACAGAAAGGGGAAGACAGCGAGGTTTTGTGCCATGTCGCACAGCACCTAAATAGGCTTTTCACACCTTGTCAACGACAGCCACAGTGATGTAATGCCAAGGCGCGCCACTCACCCCCAATGGGGCGTCTGGAGGCCGTTTTTGGAGTGACAGATGAAGCTAGCAAATCAGGAGGGGTGCAGTCACGCCTTATCGTGGTGGTTCCTTCTCTGCGTGTCGCTTAGCCTGGTTTTTGGAGATGGGCTGGCGTGGAGGAGAAGTGGAGCAGAGCGTGCGATTCACGTCATCGGAGGCCGCGCATGTACCCGGAATGCTTCAATCATGGCGCAATTGCAAGCCGCCATCTGCTGCTGGACATGCAGAACTGGGAAATCCGACTGCCACCCAACTGGGAATCCTCTCACATATCTGGCTACGGATCAGCGCTGGGATCGTGATCGTGGTGATGCTTGGTTCCCGCTCCCTGCCACCGATCAAGTACCCCTCGGTCGATCAGCGCCACTCACCAATGGTGACGGCAAGCCTCTCACGCTACCTACTTTGCCTTGTTTTGTCCTTCTTTCGAGGCTTCGGTACTCCTATTGCCTTTGCTTACGTTCCCTCAAGGTTCTCCTGTAGGAATTGGCTGTATTCTGATGTTATCGTGAGTATAGAGCTCTGTACTGGTAAACGTATCTCGATTTGAAGAGTTTTGTGGTTGACCGCCTAGTTTCACTTCGCCAACCCTCATCATACCTGCACAAGGGGCTGAACGCATGCTAGAAGGGAGGCCGATCACATGCAAGCTGGTGGAATCAGAGTTCTGCCACCTCATGAATACGAACATGTCACCATTGCTTTTTAGGTATGGACTAACCGTGGATGCGCGGATCCGTGGCAGCACTAGACGTCCTATAGAATGCTTGGTACGGAATAGAGTTCTCATGAACAACGATGTGTGGATAAATAAGTTAACTGACGAAAAAAAAGCATATAAGACAATGTGAGATCCCATCATGAAGCAGCAGGCCGCTTTTGTCTGGGGTGTGGAGAGCGTGGTGATGCGCACGGTCCACTCCGGTCTTGCACCGTAGGCACCACGAACGATGAATACTCAATCCTGTCGAGAGAGGATTCTGAATGAAAGTCGGTCGCTTTTCGAGGCTTCCATTGTATGAGAGCCCTGCAGAGTTGTCGTTTGAAGTCACGTTATTCACAATCGATGTCGCAGTCAGCTTCATGTTTCTGCTCAAGGAGGAGAAGACCGCAGGCTCCCCGGTTGCTGGGCAACAGGCATCTTGGCGCATGTTGACAAACTAAGGTGGCTAGAATCCTTTTAGCAACACCGGTACACCAATAACCAATACCACCTCACCACATTTCCTATCTCCACTCATACGACATCTTCAAAATGGCAATGGATCCTCCCCGAAGACGGCGGTCTAATTCAAACTCCCTTTTTGATGTTTTCCTGCGTCTGCGCCCCTCCAAGGCCAAGTCGGAACGATTTCTCGATGTCGACCTCCCCGGAGAAGACGGCAACTCGACGCATATTACCATCAAACCCCCTACAAATGATAAACGAAAACGCGCAGTGGAGCGCTTCGCCTTCACGCGTGTGTTCGAGGAGGAGGCCGATCAGTTGGACCTCTTCAAAGGGACCGAGCTAATTCCACTCATCGAGGGTGTTGTTGGTGCGCATGCGAAAGACGCGCGAGATGGATTGTTTGCGACGTTGGGAGTTACGGGGTCTGGAAAGGTAGATATATCTCGAGACTGAATCAGTAAACAGCCTCTGACCCGATATCATAGAGCCACACGATCCTGGGAACCAAAGCCCAGCGAGGTCTCACCCAGATGGCGTTGGATGTTCTGTTCCAGAGCACCGACGCGCAACTCGTCCAGCCAGCCAAAGGCACCGCTGCAGTACCCTCGCTAGCTGCTGCAGATGTCTCGGAAGCGCAAGTGTATACCGCCCCCGCCTTCCTCGACGCCTTGTACGGTGATAATCAGTCGGAGCGGTTCCCTTCGCGGGCCAATACGCCTATGCCGGTACGCCCCGACTCTCCTTCCATAAATCTGTATCCCTCTCTCAAAAAGAGTATGTACGCACGTCCCAGTACTGGGGTGTTTTCGCCTAAAGGCAACAACATGAATGTATTACGAGATTCCAATCCACCAATGCCAGGTGCTTGGCACGAATCCACTCGTATTGCTATGAACAAAGGCTCACCTGAACGAAAGGATTACAGTTCTTTTATCTCAACAACGACGAGGTCGAAACAAATCCCTCGCGCTTCGCTGCTACCACAAACTCCCCATGTAGATGACATTAAAGTCCCGACGGATCCAGATATGGAGTATGCGATCATTATTTCCATGTATGAAGTGTACAATGACCGCATCTTTGATCTTTTGACTGGAGCCGCAATGAATAGCAAGAGTCATGCGTCATCAAAGCGACGGGCATTGTTGTTTAAGAGCACGGAAAAGAGCCAAGACCGGAAAGTTGTAGCTGGCCTAAGGAAGGTCATCTGTGGAAGTTTGGAAGAGGCACTTACCGTTCTCGAGACCGGTCTGATGGAGCGTAAAGTTACCGGTACCGGAAGCAACGCCGTTTCATCGAGAAGCCATGGATTCTTTTGCATGGAAGTCAAGAAGAGAAATAGGGTAAAGCATAGTCCTTGGTCGAGTAATACCCTTACTATTGTCGACCTTGCTGGTATGTATAGATGTATTGTCATGCGCCTGAGCAAACATAGATCTAACAAGTCTAGGATCTGAACGGGCAAGAAATGCCAAAACCGCCGGCCAAACTCTGGCAGAAGCCGGCAAGATTAATGAAAGCTTGATGTACCTTGGTCAGTGTATGCAGATGCAGAGCGATAACCAAGAAGGCAAAGTAAGTTCTCCTGTTTGTGCCGGTTTTACGCTTTACTTATCATTTCCATAGCAAAACATTGTACCATTCCGACAGTGTAAACTTACCGAACTTCTTTTCTCCAACTCTTTTCCTTCTCACAATCAGCACCACCATTCCATCAGAAACCCCCAAAAAGGCATCATGATCGTTACAGCAGATCCGCTCGGGGACTATAACGCCACTTCGCAAATCCTCCGCTATAGCGCGCTCGCTCGTGAAGTTACTGTTCCTCGTGTACCCTCCATAAGTAGTACCTTCCTCTCTGGCACGACCGCGGTTGCAAACAAATCCCAGTATGGTTCCGGTTCCGGTCGCACTACTCCTAGCGAAGTATGGGCGGAGCTTGAAGCCGCCCAAGCAGAAATCCAGCGCTTGACCGAACAAGTCGAAGTCTATTCCTTCAAACTATCCGAAGAAACAGAAAGGAGAAGAAATGCAGAAGAATGCTGGCAAGCAGCCGAAGATCGCATGGCAGATCTAGAACAAGAGGTCCGCGACGAATGCTTCGCGGAGATGGATAGGGCTCTTAACCAAGAGAGGCGACGATGGCAAGGAGCTTGGGACGAACAAGCCGATCGAAACGATGAACACATGGACAGGAAAATCGATGCTTTAGTCAAGGCCGGTGCCGTTGGTCAATCCATCGATATTTACGAAGATCCCGAACCCACCGCTGATGAGCGGGTCAACGAACTTGAACGAGAAAACGCGGAGTTAAGGAGACGATTGGAATTAGCGGAACGGGAAGTCCATTGTAAGAGTCCAACGAAGAAACAGCGGGTTTTGAAGACGAAGAGGTGGGAGAATCCTGAGGCGGGATTGAGCTTGAGTTTGGATACTGATTAAGCTTTTTGATTCTCCTTCTTCTTTCCCATTTCCCATCTTCCCTTTAATTCCTCATTATCTTATTTTCTTTAATTGGAGTGCCCGATATGGCGATGTTGTGTTGTGTTGTGTTGGGTTGGGTTGGCCTTTTTTTTTTTTTCCTCCTTTGGTAACATACATTCTGGACATAGAGATGATTAATGGGTTCATGGGTTCTTTCTGGGTATTAGTTTATCATACCAATTTTTTGTATTTCCAAGGGGTTTGTTAATTTTATTTATACCAATTTTTTTTTCGATTTATTAAACAAGGTTATTACCAGGTATAACTCAGCTTTGATGTGAACGGTCTATTTGCTTCTTAACTAAAGCTGAAACGGAGATGTAGTAATAGTTGCATCAAACCTCCTTCAGGGCAAAAATGACAGACAGCAACAGATCAATATAAACAAACCACTCATTCATTCAACACCCTTTACAAAACCCCCTCTAACCCCAATCCTCTAATATATACAAGCCGAATGATAAAAATACAAAAACTCATCCTACTTCACACCCCAAAAGCACCCATACAACCACGTAACCCCCTCCTCTCACTCACATCCCCCAAACCCCAACCCGGCTCTCTCCCCTCGGCCGCCAAGTCTTCCGTCTCACAACCCCAGCATCCCTCCCATCGTTCACCGGTCTCTCAGAGATAACATTCCACTCGGCGACCATAGCCCCAATCGTCGTATCCGAGCTATTCTGATTCCCGCGAATAGCGAGATGCGCATAGATACCACTCCAATAAACGCGATCCAGGGTGACGTTCGTCGTGTTACCGACGTACGGCTCGATGATAAATGCGCTGGCCGGGTCGTAAGGCTCTGAGATGGTGATGTTGGAGGACTCGGTTACTTTGACGTAGAGCGCCGAGTTGGACTCGTTGAAGGGGGGTTGGGTGACGTTAGAGAAGTAGACGGCGTAGTATTCGGGTGGGGAGGTCGCCCAATCGAAGCGGATTTCGGTAATTGGGTAGAAGGCTTCTTGTCCTACGCGGACTGTGATGAAGGATGTGTCGTTTTTGGAGATGGGTTGCCATTTTGTTGAGGATGCACCGTCGATGGCTGAAAGAGGGAATTGTCCTGGTGCATAGGGAGTGTTGGTGCTGTATAGCTCACGGCATTGAAGAATGTTGTTGGCCTCTGTCTTGACCTGTCCGATTAGGCGGTTGTTGATGGTTAGAGTCTCATTGAGTGGTAATTCTAATGTCTCAGCACCTCCGCCAACTTTGACTGGGATGGGCTGGTCGGTGTAGGCAGAACTCGCTGTTGACAAAGATTTCTCTGGTAAGCGGCTGAGAGTAGTGTGGGTACTGTTGGATATCGCATTGATAGCGTGGCCAAGCCAGTAGAATGTACGATACTTCAATTGTGTGATCTGAGGGGGCAACGAAGGGTCTACATCCAAATATTCGTGGTGGATACTGAGGCCTAAGTATCCGAAAAGTGCAACGCGATTAGCTCCGCCCATTCCTGTCAAGAAAGGATAGGCAGGATGAGTCCCTCCATTCGCCTCAAAGTTGTCTCCAAGCTGCTCGGAAAACTGGAACCAAGGTGCTCGAACGTATGGCTGGGAGCTATAAAGGTCATACGTAAAAGCGGAGCAACCAGATGGTGAGAACTGATTAGCTACGATGCTGAAAACACCGTAAGTCATACCCGGCCCATTCTGGGTTTGTTTGGAGGCATAGTAGTCCAGATCAGCCAAGGAGTATGGATTGGGATATTCCAAAATATCATCAATGAGAATGACATCGGCTTGCTTGACAGAAATGGTTCCGTTCATTGTCGAGTATTCAAGTATAATCCCGGCGTCTTCATTGACTGGTAACTGGATTCTCTGGACTTGCTCATCATAAGCTTCGATGGCAGGCTGCCCGAAATATCGTCGGATGTTGTTGGTCTCATTCAGATGCTTCTGCACCAATGCAGTTGTGAAGCCAGGGTTATCGATGTTGTTGGCGTATTCGTCCGGATCAGTGGCGTTGAGAATCTCGTAGTAACCACCAGTCTCGTTATACTCCAAAAGTTCCGAATAGAATTGAGCAATGGCTTCATAGACTGGGAAGAGCTCATTTCTGAAATAGTCATCGTCCCCCGTACTTACCCAGTAGTTGTAGAACTCGATACCAATGTCACCGTTGAGATGATACTCATAGTCAAAACATGGTCCCGTTCCTGTACAGTTACCGAATCGTCCACTGGTCCATGGATAAACAGCACCACCAATGCTGAACTGACTAGTCCGATTTTGCGAAGAACTATAAGCCAGTTCAATGTTTCGTTGGGCCTGCGGATACTTTTCGACACGGAACTGTGCGATTTGTTTCATATGCTCGGGATGAGACATCTGCAGACCTGGAGCCATCCAAACTTCCGCATCCCAGAAGATCATTCCACCATAGCAGTCAGATCCAAGACCGCAAACAGGAATACTGTCAACACCCAATCTCGTGTTGTTGTTCGCAGCGGCAATGGCGTGCGGCCCAACCGTGTTCTGCAGGATATAAAACGGACTCGTAATTGCCGTAATTTGCAATTCCCTAATATCAGAGTCTTCGGGAAGAGAGCCATTTGCTAAACTGTAATCATCAACTGAATCCTCTGGCAGGACGGTTCTCCACTCCTGAGTATGAGAGTCTAGCAAATCATCCCAACCGGTTTCGGCTCCAGAAAGTGACGCATTTCGAGCAACATCTTGCGGGCTTGAGAAAGCATCTGAAGAAGCTCCACCAATATACTTCTCGATCGTTACTTGTTGATTCGCCGAAAGTTGGACCGGGATAGACTGGGCGATCGAAGACTGGTTACCGCCATATGTTCCATCGGCGACCTCAGTTCTTCCTGAAAGATCTACTCCATCACTATCAGACTTGAGCGTGGAGTAAATGTAAGCGGTGATATCCGAGAGATTGTTTGGATGAACAGCAGAGAAAATGGTTGGAGAGTCGTTCACAAACTCCTTCGCCGCAAAATCCGTCCGCACAGCACCATCTCCTTCAATCACATCAACCACGCTGACATTAGTATCCACAGAGGCCGTGAGTTTCAGCTGAACCGCGGCTTGGTTGACGTAGAGTTTATGGACAAAGATGGAATATTCAACCTGGATAGGATCCGCTCCATTCGGCGTCCAAGTATAGTTCCAAGAAGCCAGTCCAGCCTTTATATCGAGAGTGGCGGAAAAGTCGGAGATAGTAGATGCGTCGACGGAAGCATTCAAAACCTCGCCGTTTGCTTCAACAAGGAGTCCAGACCAGTGGGGCACACCACTAATGAAGCTTTCCGAACCATATTGATAGAGCCAGGGGTAATTCGAACCATTTGTCCTCTCTTGCAAATTGTAGAATCCAGCAATTGTAGCGAAAGCCTGTCGTCGATTAAACAGCGGCCAACCTCCAATATTGTCGCCAGCCACCTGCTCATCCACTTCGAAAAAAGGGCCCAAGTTCGCAAAGCTAATACCTAAATATCCATTCGCGAGAGACAGCCGAGTCTGGTAATGGCCTTGCTCGAAATACGACGTGTGAATACGCCAATTGTCGTCGTCCCAGGTGACATTTTCGTTCCTGGTTTGGATTATGTTCTGCGCAGCTACGCAGCCTAGACCTGCGAGCAAGGCGAAGATGCTGGATGCAGGGGATGTCCAGCGCATAACGAAGGTAGGATTCTCGGAACTTATGCGGCCAGAGAATCGTCGCTAAAGCAAAGTTAGATCAAGACCTAAGCTTACTTGTGCTTGCATAAAAAGTACTTGAACGAGTTGGATGGTGGAGAAAGGAAAGCACGACAGCGACAAGAGGTGCAGATATTCGAAGAGTGAATTGGCAAAGAGTGGGCCAACAGGGTGTTTGTAATAATGATCGAATGCCAACCTACGTCATGTGCAATCAAGATGGTAGTCCGACGAGGCTGAAGAAAGTCCGAGCTCGAAGCTTCCTTAGCAAAAGAAAAGGCAACAACAACAACAACAACAACAACTGTAGGCAGAAATGATGCCCAGCGCCCGATTAATACCTATGAGAAGCTCGATCAGCTCACCGGAAAGCCTTGTCGTCAACTCGGCGTAGAGGGCGCCCTGTTTATATAAAGAAAACGTGCGGGGGCCGTGACTCGATGGCCTCGTGCATAAGTCACACACTATCGAATGCCACAGAACCAAGACCGACAACGGGATTCCAGAAGCGAGAAAGGCTGAGGGGGAAAGAAAGGGAAAACAACAGGAAGAAGGCAGACCAACCCGTTCAATCATGTAACCAGGGTTCCTATATGAATGAATCCCCGACCCACGTTCCTCATCCCTCCCACCAGCCAGCATCATCCATCCATGGCTACCATCCACCTTCAAACAAACTCCCGCTTAGCCCAGGCACACAGCCAAGCTCCCTTTCGTCAGCGGCGCACAGCTGTCAAGTCAACCCGGCACCCAAAGTGGATAACGTTAGACCTGTGGGGTTGTGATGTGCGTGCGTGCGTGCGGGGACTGGTGGGAACCTCAATCCAAGGTCCAACAACGCGTGTGAATAAATCTTAGAAAGGCCAAGACCACGTTTAGGTACGGCCATGCATTCATTTGCCAGGATGACAAGCATGCAGGAACAGGGTGAATTTGGGGGCCGCTGCCGCCACCCTTCCGGTATCGTATCCCAAAGCGAGTGGTTTCGTAATTTCAAGTCTTGCTGAAGATGGGTTCGTGCTGGGATGTTGGGCTTGGAGATGAGGGGTGGACAAAGGAAGCTTGGATTCACTCGCTAATTCTTGCTGTTTGGTTAACTACCGGCATGGAGCAGATCTTCTAGAAGAACCCTGGAAATCAATCATTGCCTAGGCAGTCAAAAGAAAAGAAAAGGTATTGCCACGCCATTGGAGCCCAAGGCACCGGAAGAGCAAGACAGACGCGTGTCAAGGGCCTGTCAACCCATCATCATCACACTTCCGGTCAAACCTTCACAATAGCCTGGTAATACGAACTGCAGTGGAACCTCACTCTCGCCCACCAATCTTAAAGTTACTAAAAATATTCTTCTCTATATTCCCTCATAGGGGACGGAAATGATACCTTTTACCATCGCTACCCAACCTGTCTAAAGCAGGCAAATGAAAATTCAAAATCGTCGTCAGATACATTAGATAAAAGAGCTGTTAAAGCTCAAATAGCAAAGCCACATGCAATGTCTATTGCGGGCATGATGAAATGTGCCTCCCATGAGATCTCGCTCGTGCCTTTTTGTAACGTTGGTTGTTGAATGACCCTGACGCCAATCGCTATGGGATGTCATATGAAGGAAAAGTAAAATGCAAAATCCCCAAGCCAGAATGCTGAAAGTATATACGGCGAAGTCTTCCTTTATGTGGGGTTAGGAGCTGCTGCACCGGTGATGTCTTCGCTATCTTCGACTGGTGCACATGTGCAGAATAAGTTGGTATCACCGTACGCTGCGATGTGTGTCAGTATTCCATCTTTCCGAACATGCAGTGGCATGGGTTAACTTACCGTCGTCCAAGCGAGTGACTGCTGGCCAGAACTTCCTCTCCTTGAGATACGGTAGAGGATAAGCGGCCCTCTCCCTGGTGTACGGTCGATCCCATTCCGATAGAATCAGATCCTTCTGCGTATGTGGCGATAATTTCAAGACATTGCCCTCTTTAGGTTGCTCGCCCTTCTCAATCGCCTCAATCTCCTTGCGAATAGAGATGAGAGCATCGCAGAAACGGTCGAGTTCCGCCTTGCTCTCAGACTCTGTAGGCTCGATCATGAGTGTGTTGGCCACTGGCCATGACATGGTTGGGGCATGGAAGCCGTAATCTTGGAGACGTTTGGCAATGTCAATGGCTTCAACACCAGCTGTCTCCTTAAACTTCCGGACGTCCAAAATGAATTCGTGTGCGCATCGTTGATTCTCATTGGTGTAAAGGATTGGGTAATATGGTCGAAGGCGTGAGAGGATGTAGTTTGCGTTCAAGAGGGTAATTTTGGTAGCATGGGTTAAGCCGACACCACCCATCATCTTGATATATGCCCAACTGATGGGTAGGATGCTGGCACTGCCCCAGGGTGCACCGCTAACGGGTGCAATGGCCTTGTCACCTCCGGTGGCGATCAAAGGATGTCCTGGGAGGTACGGCGCGAGGTGCTCCCTGACACCAATAGGTCCAACACCTGGTCCACCGCCGCCATGGGGAATGCAGAAGGTCTTGTGAAGGTTAAGATGGCAAACATCTGCGCCGATTTCTCCGGGAGAGCATAACCCAATTTGAGCATTCATGTTCGCGCCGTCCATGTATACTTGCCCACCATGCTGGTGAACAATGTCACATACTTCCTTGATCTTTGGCTCAAACACACCAAATGTGCTTGGATACGTAACCATGATGGCACCGAGTTCTTCGCTGTGCTTCTGGCACTTGGCTTTGAGATCCGCGATATCGAGGTTGCCAGTGACAGTGTCACATTTAATGGGAACTACGCGCATTCCAGCCATGGCAGCACTAGCCGGGTTGGTTCCGTGTGCAGATACGGGGATGAGACAAATATCTCGCTTCTTACCCGGCTGTTGCTCTAGGTACTTCCTAATCACCCTCAACCCAGTGAACTCGCCCTGAGCTCCAGAATTTGGCTGGAGAGAAACGGAGTGGAAGCCAGTGATTTCGGCCAAGTCCGCTTCCAGTTCCTTGATCAATACTCCATACCCTTCAGCTTGCTCTTTTGGAGCGAACGGGTGGATATTAGCAAACTCTGGCCATGAAACTGGTACCATCTCGGTAGTAGCGTTCAACTTCATCGTACAAGACCCCAATGGAATCATGGAATGTGTCAGTGACAGGTCCTTAGACTGAAGGTGATGGATGTATCGGAGGAGCTCAGTTTCCGAGTGATAGGAGTTAAACACTGGGTGAGTAAGGTAAGACGAAGTCCGTCGGAAAGTTGAAGGAATTTCTAGGACAGGTTGTTTGCTCAAAAGATCCTTGGTTTCCGCGGATTGATTTCCCGATTTCTGGAAAGCAGAGATGACATGGCTCGCTGTCTCCGAGTCAACGGTTTCTCCAACAGTGATTCCAAGATGCTGGTCATCCAAGATCCTGACATTGACCTGGCGTTCAGCTAAATCTTGGACGATTTGTTTTGTCTTATCTCCGGTCTGAACAACGAATGTATCAAAAAGGACAGGCGAGTTGTCCAATTGACTTCGTTGACCAGTCTTGAATCCTAGCTGAGCTATTGAAGCTTGAAGAGCCCTTGCCATGCCATTGATTTGTTCGGCGATCTTTTTCAGCCCACCCGGTCCGTGGTAAACAGCATAAAATGCATTCATGTTAGCCAACAAGGCCTGGGCAGTACAAATGTTGCTGGTGGCCTTTTCACGACGAATATGCTGCTCTCTAGTCTGTAGGGCGAGTCTTGCGGCGTGGCCCCCAAGCCTATCTTTTGACAGTCCAATGATACGACCTGGAATTTTGCGTTTGTGTTTCTCGGTGGCAGCAAAGAATGCCGCATGCGGGCCACCATAGCCAAAAGGTACACCCAATCTCTGAGCGTTACCAAAGGCCACATCCGCACCGAACTCTCCCGGAGGAGTAAGGTAGGTCAAAGCCAGAAGGTCCGTAGCGACACAGAAAGTAGCCCCATTCTTATGAACAACATCAGCTAGGGCTCGGAAGTTGTCGACACCACCCTCAGTGTTGGGGTATTGAGCTAGCACTCCAATTAAATCATCACCAAGCTCCTGTGCCCGTTTGTTGTTGTTCTCCAAAACGTCGCAGACTTCGATTGTGATACCAAAGCCCTCTGCACGAGAGGCAAGAACCGCTATTGTCTGGGGGTGGCAGAGATGAGAGACAAGATATGTCTTATTTGGTCGTTTTTGCTTCGAGAGAGGCAGGCTACCGAGCGAAAGCGTCATGGCTTCCGCTGCAGCTGTCGGTTCGTCTAGAACAGAGGCATTGGCGATTGGAAGACCCGTGAGGTCTGTTACGACGGTCTGGAAATTCAGTAAGGATTCTAACCTTCCCTGACTGATCTCGGGTTGGTAAGGTGTATAGCTCGTATACCAGCCCGGGTTCTCCAGAACATTTCTCTTGATAACCTCTGGAACCTTGGTGTCTGCATAGCCACAGCCAATCAAGCTCTGGAATGGTTTGTTGTGTTTTGCAATCTTCCCAAGTCTTTTCAACAGTTCCGTCTCGGAGAGAGGAGTGCTCAGACGTTGTGGGTCTTTCGCTGGCTCCGCAATGTCAACTCTGTGAGTCTTGATATCGCGCGAAGAGAGGACGTCGGGAGGGATAACCTGCTTGATGAATTCATCGAGAGATTTTACAGGCGGATCAAGAACCTTGATCATTTTCTCGACGGATGAGGTGGAAGGACCAATGTGGCGGCGGGCAAAGGTATCCAGAGGTTGGAAAGGAGCGATATCGCCATTGGTACGGTTGTTGGCCTCGAGAACATCTTTGTTTGAGGTATTGTGGAAAGTCCGCCTTGGAGGCAAGCTCGAAACATGTTGAGCATGCAGGGAGCTACCTATGGCGGCAGCTCTGGTCGTGGATCTGAAGGGAGAGGCTCGAGAGCAGCGAGCAAGCTGGGCGGGCGAGCATCGTGCTCTGAGCCATAACGACTGCATCTTAGCACAATTAAGTGGCTGGAGAATTGGTGCTTCAGCGCCCGTAGGGGCTACCTCAACCTAGACACGTTCTGTTGCACCGTCGACAAGGTAGGAGGTGGGTTGAGCGACAATGGGCAAAGTCCGTTGCGAAGTCCGCTCGCCACTGTTTAAGTATGTAGTACTTGGTAAAAATATGGCGTCAGTCGGTAGGAAATCTGACAAAAAAAAGATAAGAGAACAATTGACGAAGCGTCAGAGCCGTGAGGAAGAAGTGAGGAGGGGAGAGGGGAGAAGGAGTGCAGTGGAGGCTGGCGGCTGGTCGAAACAACGATAGCTGGTCGAGGGAGTCGGCGTAGGAAGAATAATATAGTGGCTAGGACGTGTCGAGCTCGTCTCTCGCATCTCTCATCCATCTGCTCGCTCGTCCTTGAATTCCCGAGGGTGGCCGCGATAAGCTACGCTCGGGCCATTCCCCATCGTGGAATCCGTTGCACCGGCGAGGCCAATCAGGGATCGCCGCCCTGCAGACGGACAGCCCACAATCCACAATCTATCCTTCCACCTCGTCTCATCCTCCATCCAGCCTGACCACGATGAAAAATTACGGCATGCCAACCGAACTCCGTCTGATTCTCGACCGTTTTTTCTTCTCTCTTCTTCTACACTCACGCTGCTGCATCTTTAAAAAGGGAATCAACCCTTTCTTTCCCTCAGCTTGAACGAGCAATTCATTCATCTCCTATTGCAACAGCTCAATGGCGTCATCCATCTCGTTTTTCACAGCTACCACGGAATATCTTTTCTACTGTCAATTGGCCGTCAATTCAACGTGTATTGCTCCCAAGCTTCAGTCCTAAAGCTGCATGTATCTATCAATTCCCTTCTCAACAATCGAGCCTACCCTCCCCGTGTGTTGAACAAAGTTTATGATCATTTAAGCTCCGGACCTTGCGTCAAATAAAAGCACATCACACGCAAGCTCCGATGCATTGAACGCCTTAGAAATGCGGGGGATAGCAAACATCATGTGGGTATTCAGAAACCAGACCCAACCGTGCTCTGAGCGATATTTAGTGCACAAATAAGCACCCGAGGTTAGCCTTGCCGCTTAGCTCAGATACTAGCTCTCCTAGGTGCCATCGTCCTCCTCAGGTTCTTTTCTTTCTCCGTCTCCTCTGTCACTGGCAACACACCCTCTTCTCGCAACTGTGCCAGAAATTCCCTCCCATATTTGAATCCAACCTGGTAGATTTCATCAAATTTAGCAAAGTCAAGGGTGCCGTAGGGATCAATCGGAGGCCGCATGTATCTGCAACCAGGTGTGTTCTTCGCTCGCTCCAGAGCATCGTAGCTGCTCACATATGCGAGTCGAGATTGAATGTCTGACAGAGTGGGAGGATTAGGATAGGATGAGAAGGGGTTCCAGCGGTTGACCAGCGCCCAAAACCCAGACAGCGAGTCACCAAAGTTTTGCGGTGTATCGTCATCTAGACTGCCAACGTCAACTGCAAAAATGACATCGGCCCCTAGGCTCTTCATGTGAGGAACGGTAAGATTGTCAATGTAGCCGCCATCCAGTAGTAAGCTACCGTTATCACAAATCGGAGGGAGTAGGCCGGCAAGGGACATGGAAGCGCGAACATATCGCCAAACATAGCCACGGGTGTGGATCTCGGGGCGGGACTTGCTGATGTTGGTTGTGTTGCAGTAATATTCAAGCCAAAAGTCCTCGATTTGAGAGTTGGCGAAGGTTTTGAAAATACCCCGATTGAACTCATGACCGGTAGTGTAGGAAGCGCTATTAGAATGTATTAGTAGAGTGAGGTTATTGCGGGGAAGATATCCTTACGAAGGGTACGTGAGGTCCAAAGCAAACCTCCACATACTTCCCATGCGACCTGCAAATTTCTTGGCACGTCCGTACATAGGAACGACATCTGCATCCCATGCATACAAGGCTCCAATGAAAGCTCCAATAGAGGTGCCGCCTACGATGTCGATAGGAATACCTGCTTCTTCCATAGCCTGGATGATGCCTATGTGAGCGATGCCGCGGGCACCTCCACCTCCAAGAACCAGCCCAACGGATTTACCACAAAGCCTTCGAGCTAATCTATGGAAGTCGCCTTTGAACGGGGTATCGGCTGAATAAAGTGGCGTCTGTCGAACCTTTCTTGAAGTATACTTCTGAATCTCAGCTTGCAAGACCTGTACCCTCTGCTTCAGTGCATTTCCAAATCGTCGTCCTGCAGGAATACCGGGCTCGGGGGCTGTTCGGAAGGACATCTGAATATGATGATGACCTCCATTGACCCAAGGTCGATTTGACAGCCATTTGCGGGTTAGACCTGGTGGACAATATCTTTCAGAATGTAGCAATATGAGTTCCTTTCGGGCTGTCGTTTTGGTGGTGAGCAAGAATCGTTCATACTCCCCAATGGTTGACGATCCCTCAGCTAATCCAACAAGTAGAATACAATCGGCCTGACTAATGCACGTCTGAGTCCACGGTGATTTGACAGTCGTATCAGCAACATAGAGGACAAGACCGTATTTTTCTTCTAGATCAGCGAGGTATTGAGATAATTTCAGCTTCCCCATTCTGTTGAACGCGTGTCTGCCGAGGTGGTTGAGAATTGCGGCCTGATTCAATGATACAACGCCGTTCGGTGTTCCGATTTGATTAAGAGCATTCATCAAGCGGCTAGCAAACTCGACAACAGGTATGCCAATAGACACCGGAAGGATTGCTACAGTTCGAAGATTGACCGTTGAGGATACGTTACTACGGCCCGCTTTCGAAGTCCTCTCTTTTGTTTGCTCATGGAGAGGATCATCAATCAACGCTCTCATCCTTGCGGCAATGATCTTTGAGATCTTTATGGTTATACCCGGATGTTCCAATGCAAGACTGTTGAAAAGCGTCTTGGGGAATTTAGCAAGTTCGGTATCTCTAATAGCGTGTAGAGAACCAGGGCGTGCAGACTCCGTAAGAACTTCCAGTTCTCCAACACTATCGCCTTGACCATATTCTCCAATGACCTTCATACCGTCATTCTCAACCTCTTGAATGGCTCGTAGACGACCGTTGAGAACAATGTAGATTGCGTCGCTATCATCACCCTGGTTGTAAATGACTTGACCAGTGTTGACCTGGACCCATTCCAAGGCAAAATCTATATGTAACATCAAACGAGGTAGAAGTGTTGTGAGGCGTTTGGCCATGGTAAGGAGCACGACTGGATAGCGGTCGACGATCCTTTCGATGGATGCCCGAGGAAGGAATCCAACATAGACGTCTGTCTTAGCGGTGACATCTATAAACGACCTGTATGAGGATATTGTGCCCAAATACCCAGCGAGTCCGCCAGGTTTGGTCAAGAAGAGACTCTTCCTAGTCTTTTTCTTCTTTCCTTCCACGCGCCCCAGAGTTGCAGTTGAGCCTGCACGTGAAGTGCCAGTAAATGATCTTTTTAAAGGGGGAGGAACAAAGAAGTCCGAATCGTTCATTGACGCTGTCGTGCCGAGTATATTTGTCTCGAGTTGATCTTCTTCTGCTGGCATACCGACGTCTAGGAAGCCATCGATAACATAGTACAACCCAGGATTTCTTTCTCCTTGCTCTACAAGAACAGAGCCTTTAGGGAAGAACACTATCTCAACGTCGTTTACAATTTCCTCGAGAATGTTATGATGCCCTACTCCACTTAATGTAGAGAGGCCAGAGGCAGAAACCATCGATTCAGTATCACCATCACCAGACGCCTCATACGGATCAATGAAGCCGAACGCATTGGTGAACATGGCTTTTTGGCGTTTTGCATCAAAAGAAAGCATTCGAGGAGATTGTTCCACAGACGCCGAGGGTTTGGTCATAGAATTTTCCATATTTGTCAAGCCAATAGCTTTGAACATGCAGTCAAGAACGGATTCGCGGAATTGGCTATCCTCATCTACAGAATCCTGTCGATGTAGCGGTACTGGTCCGCGAAAGGGTGACATGAAGGGGTTGAATGCACCTGCGTCTAGAGGAGTGCGAGCTGACCCTGGACGTCCCGGTTGCTGATATGGCTGTGAAAAGCTGAATCGACCTGAACGACCTTTTGGCAAATGTGTATTAGTTAGTAAGTCACCAGCGCTAACTTTGTCATTGTGCTCTATAGGTTCTGGAGAGGTCAGTCTCGTAAGAGTCTCATTACTTTGTCCGAAAGGTGCAGAACTTCGGGCTGCTGCAAGTCGTGCTTGAGTAGCAACGCCTCGTCTAAGGGTTCCGCTCGACCTTCTGCGTCGCTTTCCCGCACCTGGATTGTGTAACGCAATTCCTTTGGTGCCTTCTTCTGGACCAATGCGTTCCCGCTCTTTGGCAAATTTCTCTTTGAGTCTCTGCAATGGCGCATCTCTCAGGAAGCCTGGAAGATCATAGTTCGTGTATTTATTCATCAACTTTTCAGTCCGTAATACTTCACTCGTCAGGCCCAAATACGCATGACCGGTCGCTAATGTGACTCGCTGTAGTCGGGTCAGAATGACTTGAACAATATGAGCTGTGGCCTTAGGATACACTCGTGTCAAGCGACGAAATGCAGTGGCTGGGATGATAGCAATGGTAGTATCTACGGTTGCTCTTGCAACGATATCTGGATGGGCGGACTTTGGTTTTCTAGATCGAGAGCGGGATTGCTGGTTATCTTCTTGTGGAGGATTGCCTGACTCTTCGCCATTCAAATCCAACGACAAAGGAGGTACGCTGGGTAGCCTACCTCCTGCCGTCGGACTAGGCAGATTGGATACCCTTCGGTCTCTTAGAGTTCCTCGTGGAGGAGTATCAGGTGGGTTGATTGGGCTTGGATCACCTGATTCCGGAGTGAAACTGCCTGTTCTCAATAGAGGAGGTACTGTTGGTGCCTTGCTGTTACTCTGCCCGTTACTGAAAGCATCTGTTTCCAAACCGTCTTCGTCCTCGTGTCGAAGTTTGATATCTTCAGTGAAAAGGGAAAGAATTGAAAATAAAGAGGACATAGGAGCCCCGTTCCTGACTTCTGTGAGGAGCTGGTAGCCCTGGGCATGTTCATGGTTTTCATCATCATCTTCAGATGACTTGCCAATGTCTGCGGAGTCGCCGGAGTCTGGTTGGTCCCGGTTAGATTTGACAAATATCTGGACCAACCCATCTACGACCAAACAGAACCCTTTCTCTTCTTCCAATAGCAGTGTTTCTCCAGCAATAAGCCTCCTCGTTTGCATGGTTCGGGTCAACTCATGGAAGACAGGGCGTTCCAGGTATCCAAACACCTTGATAGCACTAAGGAACTCATCCAAATAATTTGACAGCCCTCTCTTGGAGTCCCCCTCCTGTGTGTCCGGAAAGACCTCAACTTGTGGTTCTTCGCGTAACGGTTCGGGGGAAAGTCGAGGATACATATTCATGAAGCGGTACCTGATGAGGTAGCTGACAGTAGAAGCGGTGAGCACGAGAATTAACATTCTAGTAGAGGTTAGTTAGGACTTGTTTGGCTTTCACAAACCAGCTCACAGGGTCGTAAAATTCATGGTGAACGTCAAACTCATGGAAAAAAGGGTGAAGAGCCATGTTGGAAGCGTGATGGTGGTAAAAGTGATAAACCAGTAGAGGAAGCCAGGGATAACACGCAAGATGGCTAATATCACGCGTCCAAGGAGGCCCATGGTGGAAGGTGATGCTGTGTCTGCAGATTTGATTGCCATTGCAGAGGCTTCCAGCGCACCAGAGGCTCTAGCCATGACGGCGGACGAGCCACTGGCTATTGAGGACACCGTTTCCGAGGTCGCCATGGTAGCAGAGAACGCCGAGAGAGCATGTGACGGTTCAAAACGGCTTCTCTCGCGGGCGATCAGAGGAGTTGTGCAGTGAATGTCCAGGCGGCGGGGGCATGGCGGGGTGAATTCGAGATCCAATACACAGCTCCACCGCGTTCCACGTGTGCCCGGATTGGAAGGAAATCCAAGCTCGTGAATTTGGTGCACGGACCATCAGCCGAAATGTCGGGCGAGCTTTCGCGCCTTCACGCGCCCATCCATCACCATCTATTCACGCTTCACCTGCTGCCCGTCCCTGCCAAGCACTTACTCCACCATGCCTGCTTTCAAAGATGAGCAGATCATTGTGCGCCGCCCCTTCACCACCCCTTCACGTCGCAATGCTTACACACTCCACAGATCATTGCACCAGGCTCTGAAACCACAGTCGCGCAGCTGGGTCTGCCCGAGTCCTTCACTCCCGCACGTCTGCGCGTCCGATCGCGCATGTTTCCCGGCGAAAAGGAGGGAGAATGGGAACCTTACAAAGTGCGCCGGCGTATGAATGAGCCTAATGGAGCAGACAGGCCTCCGGTATCACAGGAAGAGGCGGACGAGATCAATGACATGAAAACAACCCTCGGCGAGCCCAAGGACGATGAAATTATATATGAGGAGGATCACGTCTCGGAGGAAGGTGCGGTCTGGCCTATTGAAGAGGGTAGAATTATCAATTGGCCCTGTTTCTTTGCCCTAATGACCCACGTCTACAATACGCTCAACCCTCCCTTCCATGCACCGATTCTTCTCATCGGAGAGCCCGCATGGACACCTCGAGAACACGAGAAGCTTGCACAGTTCTTTTTTGAGAAGTTTAAGATGCCGGCCTTCACCATAATGGACTCGGCCATTGCGACGAGTTGGGCATATGGAATACCCTCCTCTACCGTGGTGGACGTCGGGAAGGACAAAGTCGATGTTACCGTGATCAACGACTTCCTTCCACATGCCACGGGGCGGACAATAGCTTTGACTAACTGTGGAGGCGAAGCCATGACCCACCGTCTTCATGAGATACTCAAACCAAAGGGCTTCACACGAGATATGTGCGAACAGCTCAAAAAGAGCGCTATTTGCGAAATCTTGCCACCGGATATCCCTTTACCTGGAGCCGGAAGTGATTCTACAACTCAAGAACCTATAACGAACCCGGCTGCCGCCGCCTCCACAGGGGCGACAGGTTCCGGGCCTGCTGCTGCAGCCTCTATTGGAAACGCACCACGAGGTCCCGGAGCAGATACGGAAGTCGGGGCGGAGGGAAATGGTGAGGATGATAATGAGGGCGTCCTTGATGTAGCCAGCATTGTCGCTGGCGGTAAAATGCAGGAATATCTAGCTAAGAAAGAAAAGGAAAAGCAAGATAAGGTGACGTCGAAGAAGAAAGGCGTTGAGGCAGCACCAACGGCGGCAAAACCAGTAAGACTGCCAAATTCTAAAAGAGAGAAGGCAAGTTTCTTTTATGAGGATCACGCACTATTGGACACACTCAAGAACATGAACCTGAGCAGTCAAGGGATTGCGGAAGCCCAAGCTGCGTTGGATGAGGGCCCCTCAAAAAGGAACCCAGATGCGATGGATGAAACAAATGGCGAGCCCCAATCTGCTATAGAACCAAACGGAACCTCGGGCTCGTTATCGGGATCTCGAGCAGGCGCCATTCGACGAGAAATCGAAGTAGGCATTGAACGATTCCAAGCTGCAACCGGCGGTAACATCGAGATTATTGCAGATGCTGTGCATCGAACAATTTCCGCTGTCGAAGAAGTGAACAAGCGGAGTGAATTATGGGAGAATCTCATAATATGCGGGAACGGCTCGAGGATAAGAGGCTTCAAAGACACCCTCCTATCTACTCTTCAGAGCAAATATCTCATCTCGCCCTCATCGGCCACCATATTCACCTCCGAGCTTCCATCAAACATCTCCACGCCTACAGGTACAGGCACCAGTACCCCTCAACCGCAGCTAGGTCCACACGGTTCTAGCCAGGTGAATCCTCTTCTCCTCGCAGCAACAACTGCGCAAAATCCGCACCTCATGCCGCCAGGTGGTAGCACTCTTGGCATTCCAGGCATGCATAGCCATAACACGCACTCCTCGCACGGTCAAACCCCAACCAATATCAAACTCGTCAAGGCCCCCGAGTACTTCCCTGAATGGAAAGATGTTGGCTTGGACGAAGCGGCGTTCTTAGGAGCACAGGTAGCTGCAAAGGTAATATTTATCGTCGATCAGGGGGCTACTAAAGGGTACATGACGCGGCCGGACTACAACGATCAAGGTCCGACAGCGATTCATGACTTCAGCATATAGCTGGAATTGCGAAGCTAGATCGGGGCGTAAGGGTGGTAGGCTTAGGGAATCATCATTTCTATCGGGCTATTTGCTTTTAGAGAAAACATTGGCGTGTAGAGATTGATCGTACGCGTACATTTCTTAATGTTAGAATATACCTGGGTGAATAGGACTTTTCAATCTTCAATGGCAAGCTCACAAAAGCTTTGACAAACGGTTGAGTGTTTCGCTACATGGTTCCTATTCCTTGTGAAACATGCACCCCATTCGATGTTTGACTTAAAAACACAAACATCCATATGCAAGATACCAGCTTGCACTACTGTTTGACCTACCATTCACACACTACACACCGTATTCAAGTACCCATCGGCCCGCGCCGTGAGCCGCCAAACGGCCCAAACCCCGGCTCAGCCTCCCTTATCCTAATCTTACAGTGCAGCACTCTGATTGGCGCATCTCGTTACGCTTTTGCTTTAGCACGGCGATCCACCAACGGCAGATCATAGATAAAGCATCGACATCCCAGCACCATCAATCCGACATTCATCTCTCTTTACAACATTTCTACATTAACGAACTTTTAGAAAACTGCCAGATAGACGGTTGTTTGTGTTAGCCGAAAACAGCCTTAGAGAAGAGCAGGAATTTGAGTTAGGATTAAGTGCCGCGGAGTGCTTGAATCTGGTTGGTTGGACGTCGTATTTCTGGATTCAGTCATTACACATCACACTACTTGGTCATCCATCCCCCCACTTCTCTCGATTATCTTCTTCTGCCACGCTGTTGCTCTTCATACATCGTTAAACACATTGATATTATCATGGCTTCTTCATCCTCTTCTTTATCTAAGACCTTATATCTTGGACCTTTCGTCCATAACGTCACACTTACGGAATTGGAGATTGAACCCAAGGGCGCGATAGGCGTGGATGAGAAGGGAGTAATTGCGTTTGTGGAGCGGGGTATAGAGGAGCAAGAGGAGGCGCTGAAGAAGCATGAGTGGGATCAGAATGTAAAGGTTGTTAGAGTGAAGGGTAATGGGTTTTTCTTCCCTGGGTTTATTGGTAGGTTTTTTTCAAATTCCAGTCTTACTACAATATCTTTCCCCTTCATTTAATTTCTTTTATACCTGGGTGAAAACAAGTCCCTACAATCTACATATCCTGACATCCTATTATCCAATACCATCCTATCTCTATCTCTATCTCATCCCATACACAACCCTCATTCCATCACATCAATACCACCCTTTCTAACAACCCCACCCAGACACACACATCCACGCCTCCCAATACCCCAACACCGGCATCTTCGGCAAAACTACTCTCCTCTCCTGGCTCCACACCTACACCTTCCCCCTCGAATCCTCGCTATCCTCCATCCCCAAAGCCACAACCGTCTACACGCGCTGTGTAACCCGCACCCTATCCAATGGCACCACAACCGCCGCCTACTACGCCACAAAGCACGTCTCAACCACCAACCTCCTCGCCTCCATCTGCCACTCAAAAGGCCAACGCGCCTTCATCGGTCGCGTATGCATGGACGCCATGTCCCCAGAGTATTATCGAGACGAGAGTCCCGAGCAAGCTGTCAAGGAGTCTAGAGAAAGTATCGAGTACATCAAAACGCTAGATCCGGATGGCGCGCTCGTAGCTCCCATCATAACTCCCCGTTTTGCACCTAGTTGTACCCGTGAGTGTCTCGATGGTCTGGGTTCTTTGCACCGTGAAACAGGTTGTAGAGTCCAAACGCACATATCAGAGAACAAAAACGAGATCCAACTCGTCTCTGAGCTCTTCCCTGAAAGTTCTCATTACGCGGACGTCTACGATCGCGCTGGTCTACTTACTTCGAAAACCATTCTCGCACACGCGGTTCATTTGACTGAAGAGGAGAAGGTCCTTGTTAAGGAGCGAGATAGTCGTATAGCGCATTGTCCAGCCAGTAATACGGCACTGACATCAGGCTGTGCACCGATCCGTGAGTTATTAGAGAGGGGCATCACGATAGGTTTAGGAACCGACGTAAGTGGAGGATACAGTCCCAGCATCTTAGAAATGGTCCGTCAAGCCATATGGACGAGTCGTTTCGTCGCCATGGGTAATGGCGATAAAGCTAAACTCTCAACCGAAGAAGCGTTATATCTAGCTACAAGAGGCGGTGCTAGAGTTGTCGGCCTCGAAGACAAGATCGGTGGATTCGAAAAAGGCTATATATGGGATGCACAGATGATTTTGATGGGAGACGTTGAGGAGGGAGGAGAGATAGAGGAGGGTTTGGCGGAAACTGATACGGTCGATGTGTTTGGCTGGGAAAGTTGGGAAGATCGCGTTAACAAGTGGGTATATAATGGAGATGATAGGAATACGGTTGCGGTTTGGGTTGGAGGGAGACTGGTACATAGGACGGTGAGGTTTGAAATTTAGACGGTACGATGAATGAGACGGGAATGTTGAATGGAACTGTTTGATGGGATCTTGGTCTCTTTCATTTGCATTGGGCTTTGTCTTAGAAGTCGATAGAGGGATATAGAGGGATATAGATATCGTTTCAGTACATCTAGAAACATTTTCTTTTCTATTGAGAGGGATAGCAAGAATATTGATATTTCATACTACTTCTAGTAACATACATTTCGTCTCAACCTCCTAGAATAGACACGAGAGCTTGTTGTAAACAAGACCGTAAATGTATTACCCGCAGTATTTAAGAATTATCATGCTAAACACCATCTGTTTGCTATCTCAGCCGAGGGAGTCGTTGGAACTATAGACACTGTCACTATTACCACTAAATCACATTGAAGAGCTTCAACAGATTTAACAAAAGCTTTTCATTCCATTCCATACACCAACTAAATTCCCCTTCCAAAAAAGACTTTCCATCCAGCAAAGCCCGAGTTCAAATCCAAGCGAACTCTAGCTGGTAAATAAAAGGGTTGGGTATCAATATAAGATTCTCATATAGAGAAAAGGAAAGAAAGAATAATAACAAGGGGTAAACAAAAAATACAATTCCCCGCTTTCGTTTCGCCATATCCCTAACCCTAAACCTACTGACAGCCTGAACAGAACTCCTAAAACCGAGAAAGATAAACACGCTCCTTGAAGGAGGAAGAAGATAAAACGACGCGTTTGTTGTATGTAACAAGTCTCCCAGGTGTCCTCATTCTTGCTATGGAGTGGTGTTGTTAACGCAACCGATAGCCATTATTTATAAGAGCACGTCCATGTTTCGAGGTGGGTTGAATGACACCTTCAAACCCTGGAGGCGGGCCCGTACCAGACCTACATGGATCATTAGCTCGGATATTCAAATGCTAAACAATGCATCCGAGTCAATGGGGTTACATGGGAACTTACTTGATGAAAGTAATAGCCATACTCCGAACCTTATCCTTCAAATCCACTTGAGTTCGCCCAGAAAGGATCTTCATGTTTGCATCATCAAAAGTCTTAATCATGGCATACCTAGTCCCAAACTCCCTTACATAGTCCAGAAGCGCATTTTCTTCTTCTTCGCTATATGCGCTGCGCGGTCTACGATTGGCGTTGATGGTAGCTCGTGCCGTACTATGGACCGTTGCAAGTTGACGTGCTTGCTGAAGACTACTAACTGGAGGAACGTCTTCATTCCTGTCAGGCTCATCGTCAGATGCACCAACTTCGCCGCCCGGCACATAGTCACGATCTGCAGAAACGGATCGCTGGTGACTTGGAGGTGCAGTGTCTCGAGGTGACTCGATTCTGGTTCTTTTGACAGGCTTTTGTTGACGGCGTAATTGGGCCGTGGCTGTTGTGTCACGGGCTTCGCCGAATTCGTCTTCGTCTTCATCTTCCGAGTCCTGAAATACTTGTCGCTTTCGCTTTTGTCCCGGCCGTGCTGATTTGGCTTGTGATGTGATTAGTTCGGGGGCTTGGGAACTCTCGGTCCATTCTACGCGTTCTGCATTTCTCTGTGGGTCGATGAATTTTCGAGGTGGAGGATTGACTTGTTGGCGTTGGTTTTCTTTCTCGATTATCTCTTGGCGTTTCACGCGTTGCAGGTTTTCGGATGGAGTTAGTGCTGAGGGCTGGGGACCTTCTTCTTGTGGGTCTACTGCTGTTTCATCCACAGCTGTGTCCTCATCATTTGGTTGTACCCAGGTCTCCTCATCATCAGGTGGGTTCTGCGTAATAATTCGCACGGGTTTCTCCTTCTCCATGGTTGCCTCTACGGTAATAGGTGCATCAGCGGCTGCAAAAGCAGCTTCAATAGACTCATCTGGTACACTATATATTGGTCAGCCCATAATGGTGGGAAAGGAAGAATTGCGACTTACAAGCTTTTCCTGCTTCTCCTCTTTTCTTTGGTCGGTCCAATTGATGCTTGACCTCTACTTGAAGTTGGTTGGGGCTTGGAGCGAAATGGTGTAGCTAAACGGTTATCAAGTAACTTGACGATGGCGTCCAACCCGCCAAGTCTACCAATTGCTCCATTGATTTCTTTGTCTCTGTAACGAACCCAATCAAGAACTTTCTCGATAAAAGGACTCCAATCGAATTTAGCCTCTAATCCTTCCAGATTTACAAAATGTCCAGCCTCCAAGTTCCGCCTGTCATTTGGTAGAAAGCTTCTAATGTCTTTAAGTCGCTTGATGGTGTCTTGCTCGAAGTCAGAATCGAGTTTGCTATCCGCACCCAGTCCGGCGGTATCCCAGCCGCGCAAGCCAGATTCCATGTCTCCGTTGGTGAAGAATACGCTGTTTATTACAGCATCAGGATCAGACGACCCACTTTCTTGCTGCGCTCGTATAAGTAGGAGGATAGCCAGCTGCGTCCGCATTTCTAGTGCTAGTTTGAAGGTTGCGGATCGTAAGGCGCTACTTCCAATACCTAGCGCAGTTTGTTGGGTGTTTTTGGAAACCAATGATGAAAGGAACAAGAACGGGAACAGATTGTCGAGTTCTCTCAAAGCATTCCAGGCTGATTTCTGCCCTCGTTCAGAGGTGCTCAGTTCCTTTGCGAAAATGGCAAGATTCGCCTTGCAAATAATCCAAACTAGGCCGGAGATATCCACCGAATCAGTCCTCTGATTTGAACCAGCCACTGCCTTAATTAGGGATTCGCGTCGGATGTACTTGTTTTGGGGGTTGCGGAAGGAATCCAAAAGCGATTCTAGAACACTGTCATGTGCTCTAAGAGAGGCGTTTATATCCGATTCAGGTATGCGTAAATCAGTAAGTATCTTTTGCAAGTCTTGAGGCTTAGCATCTTCAGGCGCAAGAAGTCGCAAAAGCCTATCAGATCGTTTATAAAGGTCTTCGGCATTTTCAAATATGAGTTTTGGGCGTAGTTCTTCCGCATCAGTCATAGTCAACGAGGTCACAGCGGTAATAGCTGTTGTACCTGATATGTTGGATAGAGCCCCTGGTGATCGATGTGGAAGTGAATCAGGTTGTTCATCGCCTGTTGGAGTCACAGGCCTTTCCTCTAAGGGAGATTGGCTATCATCTTCTTCAACGGTTGTGAGGTCTAGCACAAAATGTAAGCGATTGGCACACTAGGCAGACATTGGACGGAACAACACCCGGAAATAGAGAGGGAAAAGAGAACGAAGAGACAGGAAGTTAGGGATAAGAAATAGGAGTCTGCGAAGGGATATAAGGCCATTGTTTATTTGCATTCTACTAACCTCCGATGAGCGCGCTTTGAAGTGCCCTTCCTCGGCGTTGTGCTTGGGCGACCTGTGTGCCCTCACTTTCGACACTAGCCTGTCGCGCATTTCGACGTGCAGTCTTTGTCTTTGGCTGCGGTGGAGGAAGGCTCTCGATCTCGCGACTCAAGCTCCTAGCAGCCCGGGCAGTGTTCCTTCGCGATGGTCGAGCAGCTGGGGTAGACTGCGCAGAGGGCGGTTGCGGGGTGGGTGTTTTCAGACGGGCTGAAGACCGGACACCCCGACGCTCAGCCATGCCGCAGAAGTGAAGTGAATGATGCTAAGATGGGATGCACTCTGGCCGATCAAGTCGACGATTGTTTGTTTGTTTGTTTGTGGGGATGGAGGCGCTTGAGGGGGCGGGCGACTTTTGTTTTGATGAGGAGGATGAACGCGACGACCCATGGAAAGAAACCCTAACCCTAACGCAACAATGGAACTGAATCACGTGCCCCATCGTATTAATCAACCGGGCCACCCACCCACCATTCAGCCATCCTTGAGATGCAGCGGGTGTGCAGCCTTTTCGCTTGGCACACCATCCGCCCACCAAGCGCTTTCAGCCCCGAGAGACGATAAGGGGACAGATACAAGCAACGAGCAAGGGTCTATAATTCCAGGCCCCGAAAACCAGGCCAGGTCGACATGGCATTGAATGCGCGCACACTGATTGGCCTTTAAAAAAATCCCCTATGTCTGCAGGTTAATTTAGGTAATCAGCTTCAGCCCCTTGCCCGTATCCACTTTCCCTCTAGTTTATACGTGGGTGCCCAGGTGGTGAATCTCACAGCCCTCCTCGCTTGCCTTCAACTCCATCATTCACCTCAAACACTCCCTTTACTTTTCTTCACGACACCTCCGCACTGTACCGAGTACCTCCAATTGTCTTTCGGTCGCCTTTTTCGGACCGACCTGCCAAACCAATACTTACTTTAATACCAACCTTTTTGATTCTACCAAGCCAAACCAGCTGCGCTGACTTGGCCCTTTTCTGAGACATTTCTGAGGCCCCTGTTCTCAACAACCACCATGAGACTACGAAAACGGCCAGCTTCCGCTCTTTTGGTCCTCCTGCCTACCCTATCCTTCGTCACCTCCGTTGTCGCAAAAGACAGCGTTGCGAAGCAAGTCGCTCTCGATGAACCCGTAAACGCGGCTCTACCCATTCCAACACTAGCCCCAGTGTCTTTGGAAAAGCAAAAGGTGGAGATTGGCACAAAGGACGCTCCTGTAGATGGGCTAGATGGCAAACCGAAAGAAGGCCCATTCGTAGACAGCAAGCCGCGGAAACCCGCCGCAAGTGTGGAGGATATCGTTGCAGCTGCTACAAACTTGCCAACCTCGAGCTCCAAAAAACTCACAAAGGCCGAATGGGCTGAACTTGAACTAGATGATGGCGGCGTAATGCATGATAAGGACCGGAAAACTCCCAAGGAGGGCACCGATGGCACTGGGGGTGGCGTGTCTGCCAAGAATAAGGAGACGAAGGAGAAAGAACAAGAAACAGGCGAAAAGGTATTGAAAAAGCTTCCAGATTCGCCCAAAGAAGCACTTCCATTGCCACACAGTGAGCAAGAGCGCCTTGAAGGAAAGGCATCTCCTGATACAACATCAACATCAAGCCGCATCCTAGGTGCTCAAGGTTTCGAGGTACATATTCTTCGTTGATGACTCTCAATTCAGGTCCACTGATAATTCCACAGAAACCCACTGACCTCCCTGCATCTCCTCATGATAATATTCCGAACCCTGTCACACCCAAGTTACCCACGGATGACGACGATGACCTCCCATCATATTCAACACCGAAACACGACTCAGATGAATCAGATGATGAGGACGATAGCGGGGTTATACAACCATTCCATTCGTTCGTTCTATCCCTGACAATGATTCTGTTTTCGGAAGTTGGTGATAAGACATTCCTCGTTGCCGCACTGATGGCCATGCGGCATCCTCGTCTTGTGGTGTTCTCCGCTGCCTTCTCTGCTCTCATCGCTATGACTGTTTTGTCTGCTGTTTTGGGACACGCCCTTCCGACCCTTCTTCCCAAACGCCTCACCAATTTTGCGGCCGCCGTTCTGTTTGTCGTGTTTGGCGCAAAATTACTACGCGAGGGTCTTGCCATGAGTCCGGAAGAAGGAGTTGGAGAGGAGATGAAGGAAGTGGAAATGGAACTCGAAGAGAAAGAACACCTGGCCCGGAGAAACAGCCGACGGGCTTCGGACATGTCCCCATACGCTCTTGAAGCTGGACGCGCGAGACGATCAAGATCTAATTCGCGGTTGCCTGCTCCTGCCCGCAGCCCATCTTCCTCTCCTTCGCGCTCGCCCTCACCTAACGGTTCCTCACTTAAAGGTTTATTGACTGGTCTATATAACCTTTTTTCTTTACTATTGAGCCCTGCTTGGGTCCAAACCTTTGTTATGACATTCTTAGGAGAGTGGGGTGACCGGAGCCAGATCGCGACTATTGCTATGGCAGCTGGTCAAGATTACTGGTGGGTAACTGGCGGTGCAATTAGCGGGCATGCGGTCTGTACTGCTGCAGCTGTTATTGGTGGACGTGCTATTGCAGGGAGAGTCAGCATGCGTAAAGGTCGGTTTTCATCCTCTTGCTATAAGGACTCAAAGCTAATATTTCACAGTTACATTGGGTGGCGCTATTGCTTTTCTCGTTTTCGGAGTCATTTACCTTGTTGAGGCCATGTATGCCAGCTAGGTGAAATTTCAAGAGCATTAACATGCTATTTTTATATCGGTATTTGTATCAATCCGGGGATTCGGCAAAAGGAAAATTAACGTGGTACGTATATTGTAATTTGCTCCGGACAAGTTTAGATCCGCCTTCTATGTAATATTAATTGTTTTCGATATGCATGGTTGGCATGACTGGGAAAGAAAATGGTCATATTGGAGTCTTTAGGTCGCGCTCTAGGGGTCCGTCATTGGATGAGGACATACTGCATATGTAATTTTGAAGAATAGTCCTTCGCTTCTTGAAGAAATTCAAACTGTGGATATCGTTGACTGTTCTGGATTTATGGAAGTTCGAGAGGCATGTGATATGTGGCGTCGTGGCTGTGCATCAATAGCCGTTAGCAGTGACGCAATCTGTCAAGGATGCAGATCAACCCACTTCAGGATCTCCAACATGCCGTGCGATCTTCGTCATGCGGCGGCAAGAAGAACAAACAAGATAAGAATTTAACCTCCCAGACTCTGCACATAACTCCTCCACGAATCCTCCATATATTACGAAGAAATTCAAGCCGACGATAAACACGAGTATACAACGAATCCCCGTCGCCGCTTAAACAGCGATCAATCAGCCTTAACAATGGTGCTCTCATACTTCAACTCCAAATCGCTCAGAAAGCAGAAAGACAAGGCCGTATCTCCCTCTCCTGCAGAAGAACCCGCTCGATCGCCTATTCTAAACGAGGAAGATGAGAGATTCCTTACTTGCATTACCTCGGAGCCCGAAGGCACTCCGCCACCACTTCCAGAACGCCCCGTTGTGATCTTGAATAATGGACAAGCAGTTCGAGGAAAGGACGCACAGAAAGCGCTTATGGATGGCGCGGAGAATATTCCCTTGCCTACAAGTCCACCTGCGGAGGGTGAGGTGAAGGTCAAAGTTCCGGAAGGCAAGAGGAGTAGTTTCATTAGCTACTTTTCTACTGTTCCGGGACGATTCAAGAGTGTTCGAGAGAAGAGCAAAAGCAAAGAAAAAGAAGGGAAAGTAGATAAAGGGAAAGGCAAGGAGAATGAGAAGGAAAAGAGTAACGAGAAAGCCGCAAATGACCTCCACGCAGTTGCGGAAAATGCAAAAACGAGCGAGCAAGAGGAGGCACAAAAAGAAGAGCAAGATCTCACAGCAATCCTCGACCAACTCAATCTCTCGGCCGTGAACAACCGCGTCTTCTCCTTCTCCAAGGAATCCCAAGACCTCCTCGAGAAGTTCAAACTCGTCCTCAAGGATATCGTTAATGGTGTTCCAACTGCCTACAACGATCTGGAGAAGCTTCTTACAGATTCCGAAACCCAGTTGAAGAACATGTACGGTTCTCTACCACCATTCCTTCAAAACTTAGTTAAGAGTCTCCCCACGAAGATGAGCGCAGCACTAGCCCCAGAGCTCATGGCTGCCGCAAGCGAGAAACCCGGTTTCGATGCCAAAGCTGCTCAAGCCAGCGCCAGTGGCACCAAGAAGAGCAAGAGAAGCAGAATGGTTCCGCCATTAAAGAGCCTGGTATCTGAAAAGGGCGCCGTGGCCGCTCTGCTTCGAACCATTCTCAATTTCCTCAAGTTGCGTTTCCCGGCTTTCGTTACTGGGACGAATGTCTTGATGAGTTTGGCGATATTCAGTGAGTTTATACATCTACAATATGTCAGCGCTGTAATAAATACTAATTACCTCACCAACCAGTCCTCCTCTTCGTTTTCTGGTACTGCCATAAACGCGGCCGTGAAACCCGTCTCGAAAAAGAACGTCTAGCCGCCGAATCAGCCGGCACAGATGACGGTGGTGCCTCCTCCGGACTCTCCGACCTAGAAGATAGCTCTGTCCTCGAGATGCCAGTTCCAGGATCTAGCAAGCAAAGGGACATCGAACCTCCCATCGTTATCCATGACGTTCCCGAGGCGGGCGATAAGCCTAGTGCAACAGTCGAGGATATGCCTAGTGTGTTGCATTTACCGGAGCCGGCCAGCGTCCCGTTGCCTATGAGTGAGGGAGTCACGCCTGTGAAGGAGGAGGTGAAGAAGATGTAAGAGGTTTGCTTTAGGTTTACTATGGATAAATGGTGGGGTTTGTTTGGTTTAGATTGATATCCCGCGATGGTTCTATCTGAAAAGGTTACTTTTTTTAATGGGTTGGTTGGCTTTACGAATTCTCTTCTTCTCTTTCTTTCTCTACTTTCACGACTTGTGCAGAGCAGAACCAATAATATCATGATTGTACGAAAACGCCGGGTTAATGAATTGATTGAAACCGAAATGAGGAAGACTAGGGACAACTGGACAGGCACGCTGAATCCAAGCACCAGGCTATGCCAACTAACAATGAAAAGAATAGCAACGAACGCCCGCCACCTCCACCTCCACCACGCATCGTCTATGAATCCAACTTCAACTTCTTCTCCTCCAAACAGTCACTCCATCCCCCAACCCGCCGGCTCAAACAAACTCGAACTAGCAACGAAGCTGAACCCACCGAATGGATCCTCCCTCTTATCCATGTACTCATCAAAACTACCCCTCGTTGCAACAGGCGAAACCGCCAAATCTGTAAACTCGTTATCGAAGTTCTCCGCCAATTCTGGATCAGTAATGAGCGGTTGAATCGGGGGTTCCAACTCCCTCATCTCCAACTTCTTCCAGTTGATCTTTCGGAAGAACCGGTGGTTTCTGATGGTTTGGAGATCTTTCGGCATGTTTGCACCTAGACGTTTCTTGGGTTCCTTGCGGAGAAGACGCGTGAGAAGGTCCTTGGCGTCCGGGCCGAGGAAATAGGGGAGGACGAGCTTTTGCTTCAGGATCTTTTCTTGGATTTTGGCGTGATTATTGCCAGTGAAGGGGGGTGAACCGGTGAGGAGATCGAAACCGAGAGCTCCCAGTGACCACCAGTCTACTGCCATGCCGTATTCGTTACCGAGAATCACTTCCGGCGCCATGTATTCGATGGTGCCAAGGAAGGACTTGCAGGGTTCTTCTTCAACGGCGACTTTGCTGAGGCCGAAGTCAGTAAGCAGAAGATGACCTTCTGAATCCAAGAGGCAGTTTTCGGGCTTTAGGTCTCGATAGATCACCCCTACTGTGTGGTGAAGATGATCGAGAGCTAAGACCATTTCAGCCATATAGAACGCTGCTGTATCCTCTGGAAACATGCGTTCACAGGCTAAGTGGTGGAATAGCTCGCCTCCTTGAGCATATTCCAGGATGAGATAGAGTTTCTCGTGGTCCTGGAAGGCGTAATATAGTTTTACGACAAAAGGGTGCCGGTTGATGCTTTCGAGAATAGCGCGTTCTGTCTTAGTTTGCTCGATGAGCTTCTTGCGGACCGTCAGGGAAGCCTTCTTGAATTGCTTTTGTGCATAGAGGCGTCCAGTGGCACGTTGTTTGACCAGAACAACAGTTCCGAAGCTCCCTTTTCCTAGGCATGTCAAAGGTTCAAAGTCCTCTGCAGTCATTTTTCGGACGATGGAATCGTTCCGCATGGCCCCATCCAGAGGGACAGCAGGCTCCGGGGGAGCGTCGGGGCTCACAAAATCATGCTCAACACTGACCTCATAAGTGTCCATCTCTGTTTTATCGCTGTCACTGTCAAAACCAGACATGCTAGTGTTGCTAGAAATGCAGGATCGCGGAATTCCAAATGCAGGTCTATTGAAGGAAGACTCTAGTTTTGGGCCAATGTTCAACGCTTCAAGCTGATGTTTAAGGGTGCTGATGCCACTCTGGGTGGAAGTGGGTCTGAGGGCAGGGCTGCTGGTAACGCTTGGGAGGTCGCCCATCGCTGGTCCAAGTCTCGGGGTACTCGTGACTGAGACAGAAATATCGGATTCTTCTCCGCCTGAAGTAACGGGAGTTTGAAAGCCTCGGACAGTATTCGCGGCAGGAGCACCTGGCTTCATCCCCCTCTTCTTCTTCTTTTTCTTTTGGCTCTTCTTGAGCACTGCGTCGAAATCCAACCTTTCAGGAGCGTTTAATCCTGTAGCCGATACAACCCGATGCATAGCCGGCGGAGATGCGATATTGATCGGTGGTGTACCAGGGGTTACCCTCAGTCCTTTCACAGGTGTTCGAATCTCCATACTGGGTGCGCCGCTTGCTACCATATTATTCCCAGCCTGTTCTTGCGGCTCCGTTTGCGAATGGACGTTTGGTGGTCCTCCAGCCGAAAGGTGTGTATCGTCGGTGTCGAAATCGAATACCGGCATTTCTCTAACGCGTGAGATATGAGAAGACTAAGTCTGTTTATATTTGAGGATACTGCATGTTTCTTGGTTAGTTCGGTTATCGGTGCCAGGTCCGCACGATTGCGACTGACTTCCAAATTCTAAGATTCAGAGTTTACCGTCCGCCCAGTTCAAGGCGGACCTCCCGCCAGTACACAGAGCAGGGAAGCAAAGCTGGCGTCAGTCTGAGAAACTCCCAATGCTGGGCCCGCAAAGGGGATTGCGCCGACGATGGAGAGGCGGACGCAGGAATGTGAATAAGCGGACTTTGAGGCAGACGTGGAGCCCATAGATGGTGGAAATCGGGATGCAGCGGTGTTCAGAGGGGATTGCCAGGCTGTACAGACCGGGCAGCGTGTTGCGATGTGCAGTGTCGAAAAGCGCTCTGGAGAGAGGTGGTGAGGTGGTAAAGTGCGATGGGCAGTCAAATCCTTGGAAATCCGTTTCCCACGGTAATTAGTGCCTTGGCGTTTCCCGATGGCCCATTCACATGCAATGCTGTTACAAAGATTCGGAGTAAGGCATCCATCTTCGAAGCCAATGTCAACGTCGACGGACTCCGCCAGCGCAGAGAAAACAAGGAGCAAAGAGCAAAGAGCACCCGCCGCGACCAATGCAGCGCCTTTCTTGTCCTATGTATATCAACTGCTGCTCCACCCGCGTGCCCCTCACAAGACATTCTCCAGCTTTCAGGTTTTCAAGCCCAATCAGGTGACCGGGTTAGCTGAGAGCTGCGTGTTTGTCCCGAGACTTTTACCACGGCCAAGCCGCCATACTGATACAACACAGCAACGACGACAGCATTGTGTTGTGCGAACAAACAGACTTCTCTCTCCGTTTGAGGGGTACTCTGTCTGTATGTTGACGTAATTTCGGTGTTCGGCTCCAGAGTTATTCTCTTGTACTTTACATTATGGGTTTGGCCGGCTTTTGTACTTTGTACCTCGTCTTATTCTTTGGCCACAGTGGGTGCTGGTTGCTTTATGAATAAGTCCCCAGTCCTCCGTACATGTTTCTAAATCCATTTCCCTTTCTTCGTTGGTGGACCGGTTGAAAAATCCAGCCAGCATGCCCCTTTCAACAGCCGGTACTTCGGCACACATACGGGAAGTCTCGATAAACCAGCACGGCCTGGTCCCCAAGAACTCGACCTCAACAACTTCAATATTTCCCTCTCATACGGCATCGGAGTGACGATCGATTTCCAACTACGTCCACAAAGTGTTTGCGCGTCACATCGAGGCCTTCCCATCAACGAACAGTAAACTTCACGCTCGACAAGGAACATGGTACATAGTACATACATAGTAGGCATATGAGAATGGCTATAGAAGTATTGACCCCACTCAGATTCGGTCACATGATATTATTAGAACTCATACTTTCAGTTCAGAGAGTGGAACGGGAGATAGTCCGGATCTAAGATATCCAGAGTACTCTGTGCACGATATAGGACAAAGATAGGGGCGAGATCAACTTCGTTTGTTGGAAAGAGCAGCATTGCTTCCCTGCGTACTGCTGACCTGGAATCTAGATGCTGGGATTGTCAAGCATGAGTCGCAAGGGTTCGTTTGCGGAGATTCACGCTGTGGGGGAGGTTTCAATACCGTTCCTTTGATGCTACATTGTAGTCATTCTCGAGAAAACTCCTTGGATTGAATATCGCATGACCATCGATCTAGGTGTATGTACTCTCCGTTTCGGGTTACCCTTGAAGGTGCTCGAGCTACCGAGCGTTGAAGAAGCTTCTGTTTAGGGGACGGGATGCATTCCAGATTGGTCAGAAACTGTTCAAAAGCTAAAGGGATCACTGAATCCATGACGGCATAGAGGTCGACACTGCCACCTCCTTGGAGTGTTTCTGGGTTGTCTCTAAGCTGTGGCCCATTGGGGAGTGGCTACTCCGGGGCAGCCGGGCCCTTGATGTTTCGTCCAAATACAATGAGGCTTTCCGGAGTTGCATCGATAAAACGTGCGTACCGTTTTGGGCACACACTACGACCCGCATCGACCTACAGGCTCGTACTGGTCAGTGCTGGGGTGCTGAATTTGACGCAAAGGTCAATAGCTTCGGTCATGAATCGGGGAGCGGATGAAGAGCTACTGGGCTATGGGACATGGTGCCCTGGGTATTCAGGCCTTCGAAACTACAGCTGGCAAAGGGTAGCCAGTCTCTCATTTCTTCTGAGACGTCTGCTACGTTGAAACCAAAAAATATGCTTAACAGCCTTTATGCAACCCGCATGGCGCCTTTGCCGGAGAAATTAGCCGTTGGCCCTATGAGCGCTCGAACCGTGCGAGTGTTCCTCTTTTGGATATGTTGCTGGCCGGCCGTGCTCCGGCGTGAAGGTGATTGATCAATACGAAACGCCAAAACGGCGGCCAGTCTCGAAGCCGTGGGCGTTGACAGTCTCAGACCGAGACTAGTGACAACATCCCTATCGCACATCATCCAAAACAAGCACGCAGGATCTTTAAGCTCAGGCGTGGTGGTGGTGCTCATGCAGAGAGCAGGAGAAGAGCGGCTCAAGATGCCAGAAGAGGCCCAGCACACTTGCGAGAACGGGGGAACGCTGTTTCAACGCACTGGATCCAATGTTTTTCCCATGCTGAGGGGGAAGATCGTGAGGGTTCGTATTTTTAGCCCGTCGTCCACCCTAGCCGCCCGAAGACCTCCCGACTGGCACAAGACAAGCACCGTGAGGGCTGCACAGTGCCGATCTACAAAGAGACGACACTCCAATAGTGGACGAACAAGAGAGTAGAGCCGCCTTGCCCTAGGGATACGAGGGCGAGGATGAACACAGTATAGAGAAAGGCGAAAGTTAAGGTTGAGGGGCGGCCAATGAACAAGTGGGCGCTTCCATGCCGCTGTCGTGCCCTGCACTGGTCTCCTAGCAGCCTGGGCGTTTCAGAACCATCACCCCACAGCGCCCTGGTCCACCTACCGGGAGGCAGCTGAATGCTGGACATTCACGACTCACCATCCGGCCTGAGGATGAAGCCACATCGCGCGCGACAACAATGCCATGTCCGAGCAGCCGGTCTCTGCTACGGCTGATGGTGTCCACTCAATCGTCGTATCGAGTTGTTTCATGGCTCAATGTTTCAGGAGATCCCAAGTCGGGACTATATCTATCGCTGCTCTCCCCGTACCACCGTTCTCAACACCACAGCGCTTCTCCGCCCTCAATTGAAAAGGAGTCAAAGTCAATCGTTCCTTTGTCTCTTTTTCTTTTGTTCCACCTTATTTTCTTTTGTTCTTTTTGTTTTTTACCTACAATCGTTTTGTAAAAAAACAATTCGTCCAATCATTCACGACTCCGTACCCTACTATCATTTTAATATCAAACCACAACCACAATCATGAAGCTATCGACTGCAACACTCCTTTCCGCAGGCTTGGTTGCCCACCAGGCCTCTGCTACCTTCTGGGACCTCCAGGCTCCCACCTTCTACAACCCTGCCAATTCCAACAACGAATGTTCGGAGAAGCAGAAGGGGGGCTTCAATTGGGCAGATCTTTCCTCTGGACAGAGCTTCACCGAATACGGTGGATTTTCTTTCAGCAGCGGATTCACCTGTGCCAATAGTTTCTTCAAGCGTGACTCGATCACGAAGAGGACCTTTAACAGCAAGTGCGCTAAGACATCTGTCTCCAAGCAAAAGCCAGCTTCCTTCTCATGCTCCAAGTCTGGAGGCTTCTCTGTCAAGGAGATTCAGGTTTCCGTCGAGTTCGACGCACATCTTGAGTTCCACTATGGCATGGCGGACGGCTCCATTTGCAAGCAAGTCTCTCCTTGTAAAAAGGAGGGTACAATCGTCCAGAACACTCAATGTGGTGGTGCCACGTCTGTTGAGGTTTATCTTGGCGCTCATGGACAGAGCGACAGGGAAGACTGTGAGATCGGTTTCCACAACATTGACTTCGACTGCAACCCAGCGGCTACAAACACTGCCCGTGTTTCGCTTTCTCAGCCAACCCTTTCCGCTTCGAAGACTCTAGCCATCTCCTCGCACCCAAGCAAGGAGACCGAGACTGGCAAGCCATCTGGTCATGTCTCTATCCCCAACACTATTCCCACTGGAAACGTTAGCCTTCCTCTTCAATCTTCCACTGCCCTCTCCCCCGAGGAGTCTGGTAATGAAGAGGTTCCCCTTACCACCAGCACCATCTACAGCACCCAGGTCTTCACCATCACTAGCTGTGCCGCTGAAGTTACCGATTGCCCAGCCCGCTCCCAGTCTGTCGCCGTTGTCACCTCCGTTGTTGCTATCAGTACCACTGTTTGCCCAGTGACTGAGGTCGGCCAGACATCAGCTCCTGCTCCAACTGCCTCGGGCGCATCTTCGTCGGTCAAGGGAATTGAGACTCCTGCCCCATCTGGTGTCTTTCCTTCTGTCTCTGGTGTCCTTCCGTCCGGTATCCTCCCTTCTGGTTCCGTTGTTATTCCATCAGGCTCCATCGCTCTTCCTTCGGGCTCTGATGTCGTTTCCACGAAGACTCCTCGCCCATCTTCCCCATCGACTCCCGAGGGCGGCTGCCCTGGTGTTCTGCCTAAGTGTTTGAACACGTGGATCGAGATCCAGTCTGAGTGCAAGGACAACAGCGATTTCGCCTGCTACTGCAAGAACTCCGAGCTTACTAAGAACGTCATGGAATGTGTCTCTGCCTGGGCTCAAGACGACTCCGAGCTCTCTAGCGCTCTCTCTTACCTTACTGGTATCTGTGCTGAATACGTCCCTCAGAACCCTGGTCTTATCACCAACTGCCCTACTAGTGTCATTTTGGGCCCTACTCCTGCCCCATCTTCGGCATCTGCCGTGAAGCCATCAGGCTCCTCTAACCCACCTGCCTACATCACTGAGGTCGTCACCCAATATACGACATTCTGTCCTGGAGCTACTGAGTTGACCCATGGAGGCACAACTTACACTATTACTCAGGCAACAACTTTGACCCTCCCATGCCCAGGTGGATGTACCGTCACTCGACCTGCCAGTTCCGCTGAAATTACCGCTGTCGTCCCGTCTACATCTGTCTCCGGAGAACAATCAACTCCTATCTCTAAGCCCGCCTCATCCGGCGCCGCCTCTCAATCTCAACCTGCTCCTTCTGGTCCAGCCTACATCACTGAGGTTGTTACGCAATATACAACTTTCTGCCCAGTGGCTACGGAGCTGACGCACGGTGGCTCAACTTACACAGTCACCGAGGCTACAACTTTGACACTTCCTTGCCCTGGCGGATGCACGATCACCAAGCCAGCCAGCTCAGCAGCAGTTACTCCTGCTTCGTCCACTTCTGTCTCTGGAGAGCAATCAACTCCTATTTCTCAACCTGCCTCGTCTGGTGTTGTTTCTCAGCCCGGTTCATCCGCCATTATTTCTCAGCCTGCTGCTTCTGATGTACCTTCCAGCGCTGGCCCAATCACATCTTTCCCCTCTCAGACTTCTGCCTCTCCTGAGCAATCAAGTGTTCCTGCCATTCCGCAAACGACCATCACCTATCAGACCGAGCTCACTGTCCCATGTGTGTCCGAGGGCACCACCATTCCAGGATCAAGTACGATCTCAACAATCTCCACGGCAGTCACCGTTCCTCAGGTCGTTTTCACCAGCAACACCAACACTGCTGCTGGGGCTACTCAAGGCCCGATTGACTTGATTCCTGGAACTCCACCACCAGTCTCCGCCACCGCCACATCGCCAGCTCAGTCCGCTGCCAGCTCTTTCGGAACGATCGTTGTTGTACCAACCGGTAAGAACAACTTTACCTCCACCACCTCCGGCTCTCTCGCTCAATTCACCGGCGCTGCCTCTGGTATGACTCCCCAGGCATTCGCCCCTGCCGCCATTGGCGCTGTTCTCGCTCTCTTTGCTTTCTAAACGGGAGGCATATCTGTGTAAATATATGAAGATGTGTCGATGATAATTACATACATCTTTCGGTAATTGTGAGCTAGGAAAATAATGCATTGTTGGCGTTTTATCAAACGAGTTTTGGATTCAACATATTTTCCTTGTCCTCTTAATATCCATGTAGTCATATCAGCAATGCACGCTGCTGTAGTAAACAATTGAATGTTTTCTGAAAATCTACTTTAAATCTTTGTTATTGTACCGAGGTGTTTTGTCAAAGTATCCAGGCACCCTTGATATAAGAGGGTAGGACGCGCTTAAAACCGGTTACTTAACAGACTTAATCTTTATAGCTAGGCAGTATTATGGGAAGAGGATGCCCAAATGCTTTTGAGAGGCACCTCCGTGGTACCTATGTATGCCTCTACCGCCAAGACGTCGACGGGTCCTGATTCGTGGCAGCCGCACGTACCTAACCGACGTCATTTTAGTTTCTGATCAAACGCGGGATGGTCGTGCAACTTTCTCAACCACCCCGGCCCATGTGTTGATCTTCCTTTATGCCGTGTCAATCTACCCTCGGAGATGTGCGTACGGTGATAACAGCATGTCTTTTGTCGTAGAGTAAGTTCTTTCTACGAATTCCTCTCAGACAGAGCTGACTAGGTTGAATCAAATAGTCAGGTTCGCCGGATCGACAGCCAGCTTGACCGGCTACAGCTGTCAGAATCGGATCACGCACAATCCTTTGTTGCCCAAGAGGCCCGCGATCCAGACAAGGCATCCCGCATTAAATACTTGCAAGCTCTTATCAAAAGCCTCTCCACTGCAAACTCCTCAAAAACTCCTCTCTTCTCTGTAAACAAGATCAAGTCGATTCTTGACCAAGCCGATATCTCCACACATTGCACTACGTGTGCTCAATATTTTAACACCGAGGATGGATACGACGTCTCTGGACGTTCAGACGCATCCTACGAACACGAACTTGAATGGCTACTCCTCAGTAAAGCGACAGCACAGGCCTATGGTCAGGTTCTCAATATCATCTTGGAGCAAACCATACCTTTGAGCGACGATATTTGGTACTGGGATGATATATTGAATTCGTACCAATATGCTGGACTATACTCGTTTCAAACCTCGCCTATTCGGTTTTGGCGCTGGTCGAAAGACATCTACCACGATATACGCTCGAGAGAAGGTCCAATAGCGCATGGATGGGGCCACTTCTATAGCCTTGTGAGGGACGTTGTACAGGAGAGGTCAATAGCGGATATTCAGCGACGGGTTGTCTCGCCATTGCAATTGGCTCGAGCAGAGGCAAGGCGAAAGCAAAAAGAGCTGAAACGCATCCGACAGATTAATGCAAACGCACTAGGTGTTCTTCTTGGAGAGGGTTTAAGCAACGAGAGGCAAGTACTAGTCCAATTTAGAAGACCAGCTATCTAATTATTACTATAGTATTCACGAAGATGGTCTACAATCCCCGGGCGGCTTCAGGACTCAAGAAAACCGGCATAGGTGGAAGAGCACCATTGCCAAATGCATCGCTCTTATGGATATTGTAGTTCACAACGTGAATGATGATGACTTGTCAGCAGACAAGTTCAATGACGCTGTAGTTGCCATGACTGAAGAGGACCATTTCTATGAATTACATGAAGCCTCCGGAGAGCGAACTGCAACATCCTTGAAGCCCTCCGTGGCTGCAGAGCGTCTTAAGGACTTGCTGAACAACTCACTGCCACGCTATTCGTCGGACTTTAACGCCTGTGTAAAGCAAAACGGTCGTCCTTCTAGGCTCATTCGTTACTGGTTACCTGCTACGGCTCTGCTGGTGAGTCTGCCATTTTGATCAGATTGACTGATTCGCTCAACTAACAATTATAGTTATCGTCAAGCACCATCTTACGGATTGTCGTCAACCGAAAGGAAGAAATCTTAACTTGGATACAGGAGCTAGGCACCACGGTTATTGACTTTTGGTACAACTGGGTTATAGAGCCAACTAAAAAGATCATTGGTACAATTCGACACGATGAAGACAGCGAAGTCTCAATCCTCAGTAAAAGGAGCTTGGAAGGCGATCGTGCTAGCCTCGAGCGCATGGTTGTTGATTTCGCAATCGCCCACCCAGAAGGACCTGCATTGAACGAGACTGAAATTGCCGATATCCGCGCAAAAGTCAGAGAAGGTGACTTAACTCCAGTGCTCAAGGCATATGAAAAAGACATGCAGAGTCCAGTAATGGGATCTATTCGGGGAAATCTTATACAAACACTTCTCATCCAGGTACAAAAAACCAAGGTTGATGTTGAAGTGGCCATGAGTGGTATTGACTCGATCCTAAAGAGTCAAGAACTTCTCTTTGGGTATGTCGGTTGGCAATCGTCTCATATATAACCAGCTAATTATGTATAGATTTATCGGTCTGACTCCTGGAGTGCTGGTCACTATTGGCATGTGGCGATGGCTCCGTGGCGTCTTCAGCAATCGCAGGGGTATCAGGAAAGGGACGAGACAAGGCCAACTCCTCCTCATCTTACGGTATGGGAACATAATGTCCTTCATAGCGTTGCCACTCTAATTACCTCTTAGAAACATTGACCGCATTCTGACCTCGACGAGTCCCACCGAATTTGGGGAAATACCGTACAAGGACCATGGGTTGCTTCTATGTGAGGTTCATCTGCTTCGCCAAACCGCAAACAGAGTGCTTCCTCGGCGGATTTTCCATGACTTTCTCGAAGAGATTGACGATCTTGTTGATATCCGTGCGGGACTTCAGCGACAGCAAAAGGTGGTGGAAAGGATCCGATGGGCATATTCGAAATGGTTTGCATAGGACGATAGAAAAAAGTGGTTTCCCGTTGGCATGGTATTCACTGAGGACATTAGCATAAAGAACTCAAAGCGTTTGACCGTGGCGTCACGTGTGGCGGAGCATAGCACAGCATTGATAGATGAATGTTGGTTGGTTGATTGATGCAGGAATACCCGTGTACATGTAGCTGTCTGTATCTTTGTTCCATGGTACATGTGCATTACGTACGTAGGCAGGGCCCCAAAGGCAAGCTTGCACCGTTGCATGCGAAACATGCGAAATGCAATGACGTGCGCAGCGTGCAACGACTCACCGTTGGTATCGCCAGGCTGGCGCTGCTGATGATGCGGTGAATAGATGCAGCCCACAGCCCCGTAGCGAGACGCAGGGATTCAGCAGTGATCAGACTGGCGGGCGGCGTTCTGAATCGCAAGCCTCGATTTACTCGCTTGTTTCCTGGCCTTGGCAGATGTTCTCCAACCTCAACCTCTCAACCTGGTCTCTCCGTCGCTGTACAACCAACAAACCGCCCGCCCTGTTCCAACTCGCCCCCTGCAACGCCCCCCCCATATTCCCCTCGAGCAACCGACCAGCCCTTCTCCTGCTCTCGTCCTGCCTGGCTGCCTGAGCCTCACCCCGTCGCCCCCCGTCACCGCCAAAGCCCTCTCCCAACCTAGCACCAAGGCCGTCTCAGGCGGGTGCCTTCTCCGCAACTCGATTCTACTCTCCCCAACAACAACCCTGCACAACCTACACTCACAATGGCCGGAACGCGGAACTACGACTTTCTTGTAAGTGCCTCCAACTCCTCCCGACTCTGCTGCCACCACTGTGAGGTCGCCCCGTTGCATCATTTCGCTCACCGGTCCACCTGCAGATAAAGCTCCTCCTCATCGGCGACTCGGGCGTGGGAAAGTCCTGCTGCCTGCTGCGTTTCAGTGAAGACTCCTTCACCCCCTCCTTCATAACCACCATCGGTATCGACTTCAAGATCCGAACCATCGAACTAGACGGCAAGAGGGTGAAGCTGCAGATATGGGATACCGCAGGTCAGGAACGGTTCAGGACAATCACGACAGCATACTACCGGGGTGCCATGGGCATTCTGCTAGTTTACGATGTAACGGATGAGAGATCCTTTAACAGTATGTCCATTTTCTTTTATCTGCATGTCGTAGCTCCTCGCTCCGGAGGCGGAGGGGCGGTGATAAGATAAAGAGTAGAGATAACCGTAGCTAACGTACGAACCCTTTAGACATCCGCACCTGGTTCTCAAATGTCGAACAGCATGCCACCGAAGGTGTAAACAAGATCCTCATCGGTAACAAATGCGACTGGGAAGAAAAGCGCGCCGTCTCCACCGAACAAGGCCAAGCCCTCGCCGACGAGCTCGGTATCCCCTTCCTAGAGGTATCAGCGAAGAGCAACATCAACGTTGACAAGGCTTTCTACAACCTAGCTGCGGACATCAAGAAGAGGCTTATCGACTCCGCGAGAAGCGACCAAGCACCTAGCAATAACGTTGCCATCGGCGAACAAAGCGGAGGTGCTGGGGGCTTGGGTGGCAAGTGCTGCTAGGTATAAGAGATGGTTTCATGAATATGGCTACGAAGGAGGCCGTTTGGTTGCGGGAGGAAATATTCTCTCCGGATCGGTATGACCACAGAAGGACAGGTGTTATCATGGCATCATGCAGGCGCTCTTGTCGCATTTCCTAGAGCGTTGAGGAAATGTGACCTTATTTATTGGCCCAGACACAACGTCCACTACTTTCCAAACGATGTGAAACGAGTTTACCTTCAGGGCTTTCCTATCTCACTTCCTTTCATCTTGTTCTTTCATTCACCGGTGTTCTCGAGATTTCCTTTGGAGTTGATGCTACCTCCCACTTTTATACTTACCAGCTTCCCCTCATTCCCTGCATCTGGGCATGGAGGGAAGATGGATCCAAAGCGAGTTGGTGTTCCCATTTTTGGCTCCCCTTTGGGGGAATCTCCTCGGACGTTTTCACGGTGGGCCAGTACATTCTGCTCTCATTATCACCGGGTGTAAAGGTCATTTGGGAAGAAACGTAGAATAGTAGATTGAAATGGGGAAATATTCTTCTTTTCCTTTCCTTTTTTTCTCTCTCTCCTGGGTCGTTTTCTACATATACAGGATTCGGTTTGCTGTCAGATGTTCTGAAGTATAATTAATGCTAATTATGTACATGCTGTCAGTTGTTTTTTGGTGCTTGATGTGGGAAGTATTGGTTGTTGCTCCATGCCCCCTTTTTCGAGATACGAATACTAACGCTTTTTAATTAGAAGTTATTCGTGGTAATGTTGTTTTTTGTTTCATGTTTAGATTGTGGGATCCCCACTCAATTCTAAGAGCACGTCTATTTCCTTAGCTTTTGACTCAGATTCAACAACTCTAGTTTATAAACTTCGCAATTGCTAACAGCTAAACTCCTGTGCCATAACCTCAATACCTATCTCCGTATCCCCTCACCCACCCTACTAGGAATGTATCCTGGATTTGGTAGCTCTTATGAACTCCACACCTATTACGTCACATATTTATTCTCAATGGGCTTTTCGCTATGGTGTTAAAAGGTGGGGTATATGTTTTAGATATAGACATTAAGGCAGCTTAGGTTTGAGAGATTGTATATGGCAGATTTAGAGATGGTGGTTGGTTGTTTGGTAAGTGAGTAAGGGGGTTATGGGGAAATTACATGATTAGACTGAGTGAAACTTCATTTCAGAACCACTGACTAGATAAATTAGGGAAATCCCAAACTAATTAACAACGACTCATCCGACCATTAATCATCCAGAAAAAGAAAAGAAAAAAAGAAGGAAAAAAGGCCAAACCACCTCAAGGCCTATAACTAACAACCTTCCCAAACGTATCCGCCATGCCCCAAACCCCCATCCTCAAACAACTCAACTGCACAACCTGAGAATGATCCACAAACAAATTAACATCCGTCCCAAACTCGCGAACATACCAATTAAAATCGCTCGGATCCGCCGCCTCAAACATGACTTTCTCCATTAGCAACTCCCTCAAAATAGCTTGGATAACATCCGTCCGCCAACTCTTCATATTCTCGGTGATTCCCTCGGATTCAATCATCATCCTTTCAACACCCATATCTACGAAGCGTTTCGCGATGTTGATTACGCGAGAGGGGTCAGAGGTACCTATACTCTCGAGATCGGAAGCAGAGGTATCGCCACCGGCTCCGAATTGTATACCTAATTCCGGTTTAGGTTTCAACGCGTGTTCTTGAACCCGTGAAACGAGTCTGATCCAATCTTCCGGTGGGAGGGAAAGAAACCCAGATCTTTACATTTCGCTAGATATTTACCTACAGCGCTAGTATCTGATTGCGTGAGGATATGTTCTATCCAACCCCCGGTACTGACGTAGACATCGTGAGCATGTGCCAGATCGATTAGTTCGCGGAGGACGGGTGCGGGGAATAGGGAGAAGGAGCCTCCGGCGAATTTGAGGCCGTCGATGTGGTGGGACATTGTTTTTAGCACGTCGGAAAGGTAGGAGGGGTCCATGGCAGAGTAGTAGGGGCCGCGAATTTCGGTGACTCCGGTTTTGCGTGGTTTGGGTGGGCGGGGGTTGTGTCTGACGAAGCCCAAGCCATTTTCTTTGTTTTCAAGGAAGATTTTGGGTGGGGATTAGGTGGTGGTGAAGTTACGAGGGAGATGGGGACATGTTACGCGGGATGTAACTTTGAGAGTTGAAAGTCTAGCAATTGAGCGTGCGAACGACATATTTGCTATGATTCTGAATGTAGGAGTGAACCTTTGTTGACTTGATAAATATCAAAAAATCTGATAAAACCAGTTGTTGTATTGATTATTGTCGCATTAGTAGTCTTGCGTCAAATTGACGCATGATCTGCGTTGCGGTTACTATATGCTGTCGAGAACATGGGTAAGGAGGTGAAGAGTTTTATGGGGTTGACAATATCCATTGAATAATTCTATCCTGGAAACGGAACGTTGCGGATGATTTTGAGATGATGGAGCTGTGTTGTTGGTTTAATGTATGGTAAGCTCTGTCGTTAGCAACATCTAGCGAGCTATGATATTAGCTATTATGGTTGAAGACCATATAAGGTATATGCAGATATGTTTAAAGCGTGTGGCTAGTAGATGAGGGGTGCAAGGAAGAAGGACGAAGGATGAAGGAAGAGGTTTGGTCGTGGTTCTTAGATGTACCTAGGTAGTGGATATCGTCACGTGTCGCAGTCCACCAATCATATGCTATATTCTTGACTGGCATGAAAGCCTATCTCATAGACTGGTTTGAGTGCTGTTCTTCATTACTATGATGAATGTTCACCGCTCATGTCATATTGACCCTCCTATTGCCTCCTTTGTTTGCATAGACCTCTCCATGGATTTTGTCCATCCACATTTCTCAGTGAGGATATCGCGTGCCATACGGCAATGGGATCAATGTCTGAAGACGATTATTTAGTTCAGAGATTGATCAGGCCGTGGGTTTTGGGGGCTTTTGGTAGTCTCACTCTAGACCATATATGGAAGCATTAGAGAACGCCGAAATTCCGTCCTTTGGGTATCGATAGTGCAGTTTCTGGGATTTGCGATGACCCAACCTAGTTTTACCCAGGTGACGTTGGATGAGGTACGACATTTCAGGCTCATCGCTTAGCATTCGCTGGAATACTGAACCCCCTGGTCATGAAATCTGTGTTCTTCCCGTCTGTTGGGCCTTTCTTTGAGAACAAGCTGTTGACGTTATCATTTTGCTCGAGCTTGCGTCGCTTATTCTTTGCTTCCTGTTCCTCAAGAACCCGCGCAGTCAAAGAAGCAGTCGCAGAATTGTTGATCTTGGAAGATTTCGATTTGGCCCTCTTCTTGTCTTCTTCAGGATCGCGGTTTGCCTTGTTACCAGCCGAGTCTTCTTCATTTGTACCGTTTTCTTTTTCTTCATGCTTCTTCCTCTTCTTTGTCTTGTTCTTCTTCAATGAATGGTTTAGACCATTCTCCTTAAGCGTCTTCACCCTCAAGCTCAGCCTCGCTATGTCCTCGACCTTCGTCGGCAATATAGGAATAACGTCATTCTCGGCGTACGGCTCGTTGCACTGCAAGCAAGTCTCTCCAGACACTTCTTTAACCACGCTTCCGGCAAAGGCATGTCCGCAAGGCACGAGATACACAGCCTTAGCGCTCGGTCCTAACTCGCGGTTCGTGATCGGACAGACCCATTTCTCCGTCCTACCCGTTCCTCCATTCCTTGTATCATCATACTGGCTCGTCTCATCAACGATGAACTTCACCTCGACGACATCCTTGATGCTCTTGACGCGGCCTTCAAGGATCTTCTCATATTCCACCTTCTGTTCCTCCTCGTCAGAGAGTAACAAGAACTCAATAATCGAATCTTTGTTGTATAGTTTCCCGGCCGAATCGGATACTACGGGCTTTGCGAGCGGTTTGCGCGTCAGAGGGTCGTGGCTCCAGTAGTATTCTTGCTGTTCGTTTTGCGACTCCTTGAGTTCGGTGGTTGTGAGGGCGCGAGCAGCTTCCTTGACGAGTTCGCGACGAGTTGGGATGCTTCCGCCGTCGTTACCCATGATTGCGGGTGTTGAGAGAGTTGGATGTGAGAGGTGTGATGCGAATGAGTAGCGCGGCGAAGGTAAACGTGAGCGTGAGGATGTGAGTATTTCCGAAGTGATGCCGAATCTACTCAATTAGGCAGGAACTTGGGAAAAATGTTGAAAACTGCGAATAACTCCATCAAGCCCCTGCGCCCAAATTGTCATCGATAAAACCTATCGTGTATATAAACCCACTACCTTATTTTAATAATTTTTCCCCTACAGAGGATCTTTACTTATTTTTTAAATAGGATTTTTTAGACAAGAATTTATTTACCTGGATTTTCTAACCTATCAACTACCGCTCGCGTTACAAAACGTGCATCCATAACCTCCCAAACTCCAAGGTATATCGAAGTCTCCCTCAAAGTTTTCAGACCCCATTTTTAAGTATAGCAAATACAATGGCATTTAAACCGTGCGTCTAAGCTATACTTTTACAGATATCATACGCACGTCTATTGTAGCACGCATAAGAAAACCTACGGGCTTTGACATTCGTGCGGCGAGTGAAGTAATGCAATTACAGCATCAACATATATGTCGCATAAAGAGCGATACTAGAAGAGGTTATTTTGTTCATTGAACAACTATAAGCATCTTTATATCTAAGGTAATTAAGAAGTTACGTATTCTGGGAAAAGCCATACAAAACCAAAAAAAAAGACAATCCATCAGTGTCTTCAAAATAAAAACAAAAATAAAACTTCATAATCATAATGTCATCAATACTAACAAAACCCTCTAACTAAACTACATAAAACAAAACGGTATATCTCAAAAGCGTCAAGTCGAATGAAGATAGTCTAACCGGAAACCATCTATCTTCCGAAAAGTAACCTCCCCTACACTCCTCCCCTCACTCAACCCAAACTACCACTCATCCACCCCTCGACCTCTCTCAACTCCGCCTGCTCACTTTCCATCTCATGAAGCAAAACATCCCTCAACCAAACAAAGTTCCGTAGACAATGGACAAAGTCATCAAAGAGACCAAAAGCCATAGCCGCACGACAGATCTCTGCGTTGAAGAAGCGATGTTCCAGGGATGGTCTTGAGGAGGAGGAGGATGCGCTACATGTTAGGAGGCTGTTTTGTGGGTAAGTAAATGGGGGTATAAAAGGGGACAGGGGGAAGTAAACTGACATCCAAAGATATATATACGGTAACCCTTTCCAAGCCGATATATCTAGATAGCGCAGGATTCGATATATCCCCATCATATCATTCTTGTTGACTGGATCCGTATGCGGCATAAATAACACCACAGCTCGTGTATGAATCCGCGCTGCTAATCGACACGCGTGCCCGATATTCTGGCTCCAGCTTAAGAGGTGTGGATCCGCGATCGTGGTGATTGTGGTCAGTAGTGACCATTGCAAATTGCCTATATTTGGTATTTGTGCTTCTGGACCATGTTGTTGGTAGTGTTGTAATGCTTCCATATCTTCAAAAGCAGCGGTGAGGATATCGATGAGCTCAATGGGGAAGAGCGTGTGGTATTGAGGGAGGGCGGTGAAAGGTTCCCGCATGAGGAGGGGAGAGCTAGAGAAGTAGTTTCCTTCTTCGAACCGGGGCCAGGTACAGTGGAGGTTTGGAGCAGTGATGAGGGCACTGTGGTGATCGTAGGGTTTAGTTGCCGTGTTGACTAATTCGACTCTACGGAGGGTTAGTTCGAAGTGTGGATCAGTATGCAAATTTTGAGAATCCATACAGTCCAACGAATAGTTTGATATCTGGGAGCTCGAGAGATTCGAAACCTCCGCAGCGTTCTATGACGTTCGTGAGGCCGTCAAGGTGGACCTGGACATCTGCAGCCCCGCGAACGATCTATGACACCATTAAGCCTTGAAATGCTTTGGGTTTCATTGTGTACTCACTTCAAGTAGACTCAGCACAGTGATAACGCCTTCTACACTACAACTGGGTCGGCACGGGAGTCTTCGGAGATCATCTTGCAGATGTCGAAAAAGCAATGCCTGGTGATATGGATAGTCTTGCAGCGGCAGACCTGAAAATGCGCGAAGATGTATGTTTGCCATAAGCCAAGCGGCGATTAGATTTGCTTGGCTGTATATCTTTGCACGAAAGCATTGCTTTATGACGGCTGGTCTGGCTTTTGCACGCATAACTTGCCATATTGATTCAAGGTATTTCATATCTATACGAGTATCGGTATTAGCAGCATCATATATGGGCTCAACTCGACGACTCACACTCGAGAAGTTTGTCTCCCATCAGCTTCACATTCTGAGTATCAATCTGTCCATAAGACGAGACATGGCCTTTGTAGGATTCTGCCTGCTTGGCCAATAAAGAGTAAAGCCCCGCTCGCATCAGATCTCGAAAGTACTGCTGGTAGGGATGCTCTTCTGGACCCAATAATTCTCCGAAATGGCCATCCCAGATCATTTCGAACCTGGTCTCTGCAGACATGCTAGAAAGTGGCATGGATAGAGCTGGAGATGGTGCTAAATTGGGATGCTTCTGGTTTAGGCTTTTGCTATTCTTTCGTCTCTTGGGGGTGTTTCCATTGAGAGCGAACTTGAATATCTTTGGTCTGCCATTCTTGGATTGTAGTTCATTTGTTGGAGGCGATAAGCCATCGAGCTGTTCTGGTGACAGCGGCTTGGGTCCACCGGCCGAGACTTCTTAATACCAGAAGGTTAGCTAACCGTTTATTGGTTGCTTTCCAGATAGCTGCCACGGATAGCTGCCGAAGCTGAGGACTCACTACGATGTAATTTCTCTTCGCGTTGCCGTCTTCGGTAGTCCATCATAGCCGTCGATCGAATCAACTTCTTGGCCTCTTCGCCTCCATCTTGGTGGACAAAAGCAAGCATTTTTGGTGGCATTTTAGCCGCGAGGCTGACTTTTTAGGAAACCGCTGATAGGATGTGATGAATCTGGGTTTGAGAACGACGCACGATGGCGTACGATGCTGCACGATGGTTCTGAAAAAGGAAAAAGTAGGTAGCCTGATCAAGGAATCGTTGGAATATGTGGATGCTCGTTATAGGAATTGACGATGACTCTTCTGTTGTATCAGAGGACAAGACTAGAAGCAACTGATGTTCATATTAGAATGTGTGGATCGCTTTTGAAAAGAGGCCGTGTCGTCTATAGGATATCGTGCCTGGCGATGGAAGTGGATTTTATTTCGAGTGCAACATGACAAGCACGAAGCAGCTGAAGTGAACAAGCCATATCTTGTGCTCTATCAAGGTAGGAACCTCCCAAGTCTAGATGAGGTCCAAGACGATGCCGAGAAATCCTCGACAGGGATTGACGCCTTCAATTGCCGTGTAGGGGTATTGCTCAGCCCCGGTCAGGCCTTATCAAGTAAGGCGTGGCAAGGCAAAGGCTAGGGTAAGGAGTGCTATCTTAAGTGAAGGCTTACACATCGTGTATCTATAAGAAGACTGTTGGCAACTGTCCTACTCCCATATATCTCCTTACTCCTCGCTGAGGACGAAGTGTTGGCGTTGTGGCCTATGTTCAATTTACCGGAGCACTGGTCACCAATTAGCAAACTAGCCTCGAGAGTGTTTACCAAAATTCCTACCCACTTAGATTTATTGTCTGCCCACTGATACGCTTTGAATTAGTAGTTGCCTTTGTCTTCAATTGAACATTCTGCTTCGTCATCCAACCGACCCCTACGACAATTCGCCTACGTGTCCATCCCGCTTGGCAGCTTCGGCATGCACCATGATTATTATTATTTGAAGAGTTGGAAAGCTGTGAGATTGACGGTGTAGATGTTCGACCTACGACTCGAAGAGACCCCGAGTTGTCCCGCGGGGTGGCGGTTGGATTGGAATATCGCCCTCGACAAATGCGTGCCCACAATAGACTGCCGCAAAATAATTGAAGGCTGACGGCTCGAAGTGCGTAAGCCAAGACTCGGTGGCTGACTAGTCAAGTGATCGTAATATTGCTGCAGGCGGACTGAATTCAAGAAAATTATTGAAAAATAAGACAGCAACCATCAGCTTGTAAGCAACCCACAGTACTACATCGGAATCATTCCAAATATACAAGATCCGGACAACAGATCCGGTGAAAGGCACAGAGTGGAAGAAACTTGCCTTTTCTCAGACAAGGCAAATAAATGATACGTGGAAAACGAATCGATGGATCAGAATACCCTGGCAAGAGCCACGTTCCGAAGCGAGCTGCAATAAAGAGCAATTCTTGCCTTTTCAAAGATGGAAAGGCAAACCCCCTCCGCTGATATGATCGCGTGTCGTTGGTCGGTCTCATTTCCTGGGTTTTCGAAAATAGACTAGATTAAGGATACTGCATAGAAGCAATAACGAAAAGCGCTTGGTGCATTGAGCAATACTTGCCGCCGTTTGCCAATTACTAATTGGCGCTTCGCAATCTTCTAATGAGCCACGTTTTAAAGGTGAAATTAGGCTGAACTGAATGGAGAAATGGAAATTGAATTCTAAATATCATGCAGGAACACAATAGAAGTAGTCGTGGAAGACGCTAAAGAAATCACCCATATTGCATGGGTTGTCTGAAAGGTCCTTAGTCGTCAACCCTATCTCTTCATTGCGTCAATGCCGAAATTCCCCTGATAAGCCAACCATGAGACGTGCGCCTTACCACCTGAGTGCCTCTTCGGATCACCCGAAAAAGCATTTGAGAGTAAATAACCATACACATGGAGAAAGAAAGAATCCGTGGAAAAACATCTGATCTGGATCGGAGGTTTGCGTAGTGTCGGATGACGAGGGCCAAGTCGATATCCTAGGGAAATTTTGATGAACTTCCGGGCGTTTGCGATAGCGTTAGTGATCCTGAATGCTAAATTGCTCGTGTGGCGAGTCCATATTTGACCCATAGTGAACGAAGGATAAAGTCTAGGAGGCGTTCTTCGGGTTTTCCGACGATTCCTTCCACTGCATGAAAGTATCAGTCTCATATTTTCGGCATGCATGAGCGAACAACAGGTACATGACAATACTACCATACGATGTCGCGCAATTCAAGGTGAGATAATGGTTTGCAGGAATCCAGGAAATTCTATGATGGAACCTGTGTAATGAAAGGTACTTACCAACTTTCCAAGTTCTTTCTGCTGGTCTTTGAAACTGAGTTGAGAGTACTCATCGCGGTGCTTTTTGACTGCGGTCAAGGTTAGCGCTCGTTGCGAAAGGGGGCCATTGTGATTCCAAGTCGGCCATGTGGATTTGTTTGCAGTGGATGGGGCGGATGGATACTTGGAGGGTACATACAGAATGCTTGCATTAGAACCATAGCTTGCGAGGATTTCTTGCTGGTCTTGCTACGTCCCGGGCCGCGCTTCTTGACGCCAGCGCCATTCGCTGCTGCTGGCTGCTTCGGCGCGGCTTTGGCGCGTGTGGAAGAAGTAGAGGGTGCCATATTGACAAATTTGATAGCAAGAGGATAGAGAAACACGTGCAGAAATCCGGTGGGTGAGGTTGGCGGGTTGGCGATGCTCAGCAAAAAGGAAGAAGAGTATGTGAGAGGGTGGTAAGTGATCAGGAAATGGATTGAGGTGAGGGCGAGGAGAGAGGTGAAGCGCGAAATGACGAGGAGCGAACGGATCAGGAAGTGCGCTAGTCCAATTTGGGACATCTATTGATGCAACGCTTTTTTCGGGTGCCTACATAGAGTTGCTGGGAACTGGTGGTTGTGTAGCCGGGAATGTCTTTCAACCAGCGGCGTATCGTCAAGAAAAGCTAATTAATAAAATGGCTCAGTAGTACATGGTAGCTGCTCCAAGTTCGCATAATGTCATCCGAAACCCGCTAAAATTCTGGAGTCGGTTTATTTCGCTGTTTTCCCCCAAGGAAAGATTCATCAAGTGGTCTATCATACCGCGACCAAAATCGTAGCCATTGAAAATGAGAAACATCTTCAACATGAACGAGAATAATTTGGGGACACGGAAAGGTCATAGATGTCAACCTTCACCCATTCTGGACAAATCGGTAAGCCAGCAATTCTCTCTCTTCAATTGCTTCGATGCCATAGCCGTACGCTTGCTTTGATAACGCCTATTTTTCAGCGGTCTTCGCTTCCTCACTTCCAACCGCGACCAGTTTTCCAACGACCAGGTATTTCTCCAAGAAACGCTCCTCCCAGCCTTGCAAAGCCTCCAATTGCTCCTCGTTTAGGTCTTCCAAGGTGTCAAGGGGTCCATCAAGGTCCTTTGTCAGCATATCCTCGTCGAAGCTTCCACATGCAAGGCCTCTGCTTGCATCCCTTCCAGCGAAGTTCGCATACGGGCCGCCGGGACCGTAGAAATTCCTTCCAGAAGTGACATCGAATACCCTGCCGCGTACAGAAAGATAGACGGGCATGCCGTTCAGTCCATTGTACGGAAATAGGGTGGGCGGAGTAAACGTTCGGAAGACGGTTGGAGGTGGAGCTTTGGGAAGGGTCTGGGCACTGGCGGGACGCAGGCGGAGGTAGACGAGGAAAACGAAGAGGGAGAGCAGGATCAGGTTGATGGGCGTTGCAACGGATGCTCTGTAAGTATTTGGGATTAGCCATGTTGTGCATGAAACCACTCTCCGTGGATTGTTATGCTTACGCCTCTGCAGCCGGAGGAGGGGTTGAAGCTGGTGATTAGCGTCAGCGTTCGTTCAGCGAGCGATACATTGTCGAGCGGAACTTACTCTCCGTCATTGTTGAGGGGGGTGCAAGGAAATCCACAGGTGTTCCTGATGTATGGGGTTTGGTTGGAGGAGTACGGTTGAGGATGCGGGGTGCGGAATGACTTTTATGAAGGTGCAGTGCTAGAGAGGGTTCAGAGATGTCGAAGGAAGATGACGGAATCCCTCTCGGACGGCCAGGATGCCCGAGCCGACAGCTCCGTGCCGGGCAACGGGGGCCGTTCGCAAGCCTCTACCAGCGGCGGCT
>AJFL01000064.1:0-30786 GCA_000467735.1 Rhytidhysteron rufulum CBS 306.38
ATGATGATGATGATGATGTTGTTGTTGTTGATGGTCTAGCGCTTAGGGGAAGGAGATATTTCGGGTATGGCATGCGATCGGTTATCCCACACGATTGCATACCTAGGTATGTCGAAATCTTGATCTTGATGTTCCTACAGACGTCATCGCACTGCATTGACGGGATGCCCGGGAAACGGCAAGGCTGCTGTTAAGCAGAGGGGAGTAGCTCTTCCAGCAGCCGGGTGACCTGTGTGTGTATGTCTGCGCATGTCTGCATCTGTAGAGTTACCAGAGAAATGGCAGCTAATTCCTCTGTCGGCGCGTAGGCCGTATCGATATATCCCGCGGGGGTTTTGGGGGTTTTATTGGCCGGCAGCGAGTCTCATGGCCTCTTCTCATTTCGTGTCATGGGCAGGCAGCTCAGTGCAGTGCAGACGGCTCAAGGCGGGGTAAGGAACATTCAGAGGAGCAGAGGAAGCAACGCGGCGGATAAAAATAATCAGACCATGCCCATCATTGTCTCGTGCAGGTAGACGCGAAGAAGTAACAAGCAAAGCAGCGCTGCCGCAGTGTGCAGCAGACAGCAAGAAAAAGGGTCCAAACAAGCCTTGAGCATGAAGGATGAGAGGGGCACTGGTAGCATCGACACGGGCACGAGCGGACGCTTCCCCGCACTTGTTGCACTTGCAAAGGCTTGTAAAGACCATGATTTGCCGGCAACTGCGCCTCAGGATAAATCAGGCAGTGCTCTGAGCAACCGCCTAGCCCAAAACCCGGAGAGCGTCTGTTAACCCTGGCCGCTCGTCGCGTGCTTGTTTGGGTGGGGTCATCTATCCAGGGCAGCGCAACACACCAAGTACAAACACACAGTAGTCGAAACGCTCTAACCCGCAACCTTCTGATGCCGCTCTGCTTAGCTACAGCCTGCTACGCCCGCGCTGGTCTCGAGGCTGGCGCGCTGTTTGCGTAAACAGCGTGGGCCGTCAGATGACCCGGTCCGATACAGGAGCTCGAGGAGAGGGCTGAATGAAGCGTGCGAAGGGCTGGAATCTCGGACGGCAGCGTCGTGCTAAAGGGCGGTGTGAGCTGTCTAGAAGAAATGGAAGCTCCCAAGAACCGCAGTCTTTGCTCTCCTAGCGTAGCAACGCCCACCTCACAGAGAGCGCGCAGGCCCGTGGACGAAAAGAATGGGAAAAACGGCCAGACGGCCAGCCGCGCCACATGCGATCAGAAGCAAAGCGGAAAAGGGTTTCTCATCGCATGCAGCCTGCACATCAGCATGCATGCGACCTTGAAGCTGAAGAGCGTTGTCCCAGCGTCGGCCTGCCCCTTCGGGAGCTCAGGTTGCAGCTCGTTGGTGGACGTGACAGGTAAATCGAACGTCTGCTCGGCGACCCAGCAACATGGGCGATGGTCGCATATGCAGGCGTTTTATTTGGCAGCCCATGTGCAGCAGACGCGGTCGGATGGAGTCGGTTTGCCCTTTTGCAGCTTGGGGGGGTGGAGGCCAGGACAAGCCCTCGGAGAACGCTTCGACTTGCGAATCAGGGTCCTGGAATTGAGAATGGGGGGCCGGCTCTGGCAACAGCGCTGGGTATCGGCATTGTTCTCTGGGGCAGGAGGCCTGTCCGGCGGTCGTTGGAGTGACGTGCTGGGAGGGAGCCAAAGCAGGATTTGAAAGTGAAATGATGTTGAGCTGCTGCGACCTCGACAGCATTCGTGCGCCATCCATGGGTCGCCGTGGGCCTGCTCTCCGCTGGAGCGCTGCGTACCATGTACCCATGGGGGCCCTGGGGGTAAAGAAACAGCCAGATGCGGCTTGGCGGTGCTTACCCAAGCAGGCATCGTATTGTTGAAGGTTGAGTGTATTTGCGGGTTTGTCACGGACATATCTTATTATTATTACATGGAACTTCTCCAAGGGCCATCATCCGTGCTCGCTGCGAGTGAGCACCAACAAACAATGAGATAATCGCAGTCAGCGCCCAGCCACGGACGCCGTATGCCCAGCGTGCGGACTGTAAGGGCAGCAGTTAAGTGCTTTGTCGTCGCCCACCGTCGCCTTGTTGCGTGCACACAGCACGCTCAGCCTGCGCCTGAATTGCACACGCCGTGTAGCTCGAGTTTCACCAAGAAATTCCATCGATTCCAGTGTGTGCCAGCATCCCTTCGACCATCCGCCCGCCGGCTAGTCCCGTTACATTGGATTTGGATCGGCTTTACCCACTTTCTCAGCGGCCGTGTATGGTGTGCGGTACATAGCTCTTATTAATTACAGGGCGTCGGCCGCCAGCCGAACCTCGCCCGTCCGCCCACTCAACAGCAAAAGGTCTTCTTTTGCGCGCTCCCCCCCAAGGGAAAATCTCTTTTCTTTTCCGCCTTCACCTGCACCCTTTGCAACCTCTGCAACATCCCTCTCCACCCAGCTGCTGCCGTGCCGCGTCCTCCTTGCACTGCGCAAAAGACACCTCAACCCGCGGCGTCACACGTTGCTTCCTGACAGATCCTCTTGGCTGTTGACGAAGCCCGTCTGCAACTTGTCGCGCGGCCTCCATCCACTCGCCACTCGCGGTTGCAGATCCCACCATCACTGCCACAAGGTACCCTTTGCACCACCTAGCAAGGCCAAGCAACCCTTAGTCTTACAATTACTCTATAGTCCCTCCATCCTAAATCCAAGTCCCATCAACCGTCTTCCTTGGATACCGCCATGGTTTCGTTATTATAGCAATTCAGTCCTTAGGGACACCACCTGGCGAGGCTACCACAGCTCCATACCAGCCAACCATCATACCATACTGCCATATTCTCAATTTCCATATTAGCTTTTTATTTTTTCCTACCGGTGGTACCTTTGCAATTCCGCATCTTGCACGACACTCCAGCCAGCCTGTATATCCACGTTGCTATCCGAACCTCCTTCACCTCGAGCCATTCACCCGATCTCTTAGACCGCAAATCAACTCTACTCCCCGGATCTACGTCTGCCCCATACGATAATCGCGACCGAGATCTACTGAAGCAGATCACTCTGTTGATCGTCTCACCAAACTGCAACCTACCCTTTGGTTCCACATTCACGGCTTGGACCATTTAATGGCTCTTGACCAGCAGGACCACGACTGCATACATAGTATATCGGACAACCACATCACCATGAATATCCCTACACACATGACTTCTCCCATAATATCAGACGAGGAGATAATCGCGGATGTCGACGAACCTCCGGACGATCAACAGACTCCACGTTTACAATTCTCCAAAACTGAAGCCATGGCTTCTGCTACATTCACCAAAAACAGTCTCGAGAAATCTGAGCGCAAAGAGTCTCTCTTGACCAATGCGTTCAAATCTACCGAAGACGAGTCTTCTACTGAAGAAGCTACAGAATATACCCCCATGGATCGCGGACTATCTTCTGCATCAACCTGGAGTACCAACAGTACCGGCTCCATGGCCGAATTGACGAGTGACGGAGGTTTCACAAGTCCACGCACGTGTACTCCGAGTCCACCACTTCCATCATCGACATTTCGAAATGCTCTTCCCATGTTTGAGAAGCAGCCCTTCCAACAGCCAATTTCCATCGTCCGCCATGACGATGAGCACATTGGTCCATTGCAAAAGGCTCCAGCTACCGAGAACTCAGTAGAAGCCAGTTTAGGCCGAAAGCGGTGCATTACTTTTGCTTGTGGTCGAAAAGAGACCCCGAAGTCAACGCCAGCCATGAGCCCACCAAAACCATCTCCACCCAAGGACGAAGAACCTCCAAAACGTCCTTGCTCTATCAAATTTGCTTGTCCAACCAAGGTCTCCACCGAAGGCCCATCTAGCGGAAATAAACCACGGATGGCACGGACCGTTAGTCCGGCCCCTCTTCGCAAAATCCGCGGACCTCCCAAGACTATACCAAAGTCCCACCGAGATTCCGATTCTACTGTTCGCAACGAGTCTCCAGTTCGTGTTCGCAAATCATCTTGCGTCGCTCGCCCGCGTAAATTGAGCGCAAACTCTGACCTCGGAAATTCGGAAGCTCTCCGGTTCCACGAATTTGCAAGCTCCGAAGAGGAGATTGACGAGTGGCTGCAAGAGTCGACCTGTCATCGAAGCCGACTGACTGTCAACGATACCCTCAGAGTTGAGAATAGTCTTCGACAGCTGGGTGAAGAAGTTGAAGAGGAAGCTTTGGAAGATGAGCAAGATGACGAGCTTGATGATGAAGATGATGTAGACGATGATGATGACCTTGATGACGACGACGATGATGAAGAGGAGGGCGATGACGAAGAAGATGTATCCGATGTCTCTTCTGAGGGTTTCCAGACCGACGATGAAGGAGGGTTTGCAGTATCTGACGATGAAAGTGATGCAGGCTCTGATTACCAATGGTGGGCCCCTGGTCACTCGACGGCCGCGACATCGATCGAACACCTCGAACTCATTAGACCGTCTGGTCACCGAAGCATGTCGGAATCGTCAATCGAGTCCGGTGGCAGCTCCTCCGGCTCCATCAGGAAACCCAGGCGAAAGCATTCTCGCCCGGTCAACATTCGAGTACCTTCTCCTGAGCTTCCAGATAGTACCGATTTTGTTTGCGGAACGCTTGATGAGGATCGACCCTTGGAAGACGCTTATATGTCTTGCCTGGAGCGTCGACGTGCTGCTAAACACAAGGCTACACCTCAAGATATCGATCCAAGCTTCCCAACTTCTGACCCAGAGATTGATGATGAGGAAGATGAGAACGATGAGGAAGACAATATCGCAGAGGAAAGTGATCAGCATCCCATGATGCACGGCCAGATGGACCCTCACATTGATGAGTCACGTGGTCGCCGCAATGAGGGTTTAAAGAAGCGTACACCGCCCCAGTCCCCAAAGCGCTACCGCTCGCCTCCTCCAAAACGCTCCAACCATCGATCTCCTCCACCTCGACGACTTTTCGGACAGTCTCCGAAGCGCTTACGGTCACCTGCCCCAACTCATGTCAGATCGCCACCTCCAACTCGTCGTACCTCATCTATTACCTCACCCCAGGGCCAACGGCCTGGTTTGACTGTGCACTTCGCCGCTCTTGCAGAGCGATCGCCAGTCAAAGTTACATCTTCTCTTCCTCGTACCCCCGTCACTGCGCAACCCACCCCAGATGATTCAGATGATACCTGCAGCGAATTCCCACTCCGTGGCGCTATCGATATTAAAGTAGGCCTAGAAAACAGGCGTCAGAGACGTAAAGAGAAGTTGTACCAAAAGCTGCACCGCAAAGAGTGCAAAGAAAAGGAGAAGCGCCCACCTCCTGGAAAAGGCTGCGAAAAAATGAGGAAGATGGGGTTAGGCCTCGCAGCCCACAGAGGTAAAGCCGCAGGCGCAGCCTTTGCAGCCCAGCCAGTGGCTGATCAAAAAGATATGCATATGTTGTCAGTGTAATGGACGAGCGCCGCTAGCTCTGCTGGCCCTTCAACAGAGCCCACATCAAATATTGATATGGGGTTTGTTTGGTCGCTGGTCCCAGGCCTGACGTAATGACGATGCACTTCAAATTATTCTGTACATCCTTTTTTCTTCACTTCATTAACTATTCTGTGTAGATATTTTTATGCCTAGTTGCATTTATCATGGACTAGAGCTTCTTTATTTTGCTTTACAATCTTTATTTGTTTATACTACAAATTTTTTACATTCGGTTTTGATTTAAATCGGCATTTTCCTTGATTCAATCATCATCATATACCATTGCATTTTAGCATCCCTTGGACGAAATCCCCCCAAGGTCGAGGCACAGGCGACAAACGGCGATGGGGCACGGCGAGATGTGTGAAGATCCCTTTTCAACGACGATTCAAATACTGGGCGGATGTTTTGAAATGAACATGACGAATTTGCTTGCTTTTGTTAGTTCAGCTCAGCGATTTGATTTGATTTTACGATGCGAGTTTATTCTTTCGCCTTGTTTTTTCTTGTTAAATTGAGCGTTTGCATGCATGGCATCCATTGGGAGCTAGGTGGGTGGGTAAGGCTCTCTCTTGATTTTGTTTTGATTTGTGTTTTTCTCCCGCAAACATTATGTGGCGCACGATACCAGGATTTACGGGGTTTGGCTGTGGGATGAATTCTTATGGATCCCACTGGTCGGTCTTTAGTTTTACTGGTTTGTTTAGTTGGGTTTCTGGTGCTTTTGCGATAGTGGTGATGAAATGGATCGACATGGGATAGGTAGTTGATTGATATCAAATCAAGGAAGAAAGAATGAAAGAAAGATTATTAAGAATTTTGATGCTTTAGTATTACACATGCATGTATGAGGGTATTTGTGTTTTTGTTTTGTGTATGTATGTATGTAGAGGGATCTGCTATGTTGGTTGCATGTTACATGAGATCAACAGATCAACAAACAACTTCCTTTCCCCGACCTCCCCTCGCCTTCGCCTTCTTCCCGCCTTTTCACATGCGAGGACTTGGCGGGTGGGAGATCCGAGGGGAGGGCTGTTCAATGAAGCCATAGCTTATGCACCACGTGTATGAAACAGGGGTATTTTTTGTTTTTATGGATTGTTTGTTGGTTTGGTTTGTAGGAATCCTCCGTATCTGTAGGAATAACAAAGGAATAACTACTGAATCAGTGACGGATAACAGAATCCCTCTCCCCCCTCCTGCTTGCATGCACGTGTCTAGCTTGGGGGATCGGAAAGGAGATCCAACGAGTTGTGTTGTTGTGTCAGTGTGTTGTTGAGATTAGAGCCTACTAAGGAACGTTTTTCCCGGATCCCCGTTTTTACCTAGGGGAAATCGTTGAATGGGTGGTTGACTCGGGGGGCCGTTGTGGTGCCAGGGGTATGTATGTACATACATACATAAGCCACAGTTGAGAGTTTTGCACATCTTTTTGTCATGCAGGGTAGAGAACGGATGCTGACATACTGAGTCGTGTGTACATGTCATGTCTCTGTGTGATCCTGGTTGTAGATCAGGGTTTACATATCTGTATGCACTTGATGAGTACGTGCGTTTTTTTTTTAAATTTTTTAAATTTTTTAACTACTTTTGGGGGTTTTTGGGGGATATCCTGTTTTGTAATTTTTATCCAGTAGGTTCAAGGTTCTCAGCGTTTCGGTATCATGTTGTTTTGTGGTACCTAGGTATATGGTGGCACGGTGGGACGAAACAAGCCAGCCACAGGGGGAACGGAAGGAAAAGGATTTTTGTCCGAATGGATGGTTGGTTGGTTGTTTCGGCGGATCTATGGATCTGACATGAGACGAACTGAAGCAAGTTGCACCGGCGCGTGGGGTGTTGGTTCTGTGATTTTGGGAAGGTTTGGCGGTTTGTACAGAATATCTGTCCATCTATCCGTTCTGCTTTTTCCTTCATCCGAAGATATGTACCAGGTACATATATACACTACCTACAAAGTATACCCAACACTCACGATTCTTCGCCACTTCCTTCATCCCAAAACAAGACCCTTATTTTCTAGAATACGTGTTCACGAATAGAGGACACGATAGTCATACATCCACATCTACATTTCTTCCTCTAGGTTACTAGTGTGTCTTAGACTACCTACCACAACCCTTATACATATCCCCCGAACCCGTTCCTGCGTCTGAACCAACGTTTCGATCATCGTTCCAGACTGACTTGCCCTGCATGAATCCTGGGGTTACATGGGGTCGGGGGCGGGGATGTTGGGTTTTGTGTCAATATGGAGGGGCGGTTTTTTAGGTGCGTTGGTTTGGGGTTTGGGCCTCAGGTAACGGGTGGGGGGATGGTGGTCCCGGGGAGAGAGGGTATTACTTGAGAACTACAGAGGTTCCTGTCAAAAATATCCAAGCACGCAGCTAATAAGCAGTAAGGCCCTTAGTCCAAGGGGACAGGAAGCGTCTAAAGCTGTTTGCTAAGCTAACTAAGGCTCTAACGTATAGAGGTAGGAGGCGCCTCGAACTATTTACCGAGCGAACTTGACCCTCATACTAAGGAGTGTTATAGAAGAAATACCCGGATACTTTTGAAAGATACTTCCGTAAGGTGGGTGAGTGTTTAAGTTAGGCAGGCATTTTGCTTTGGTTTTATAGCGTATGGCATGGTGTTTATGTCATTGCTTGAGTTTCTTGACTTTTATTCTGTTGATTGATTTCTTAAAGGTAAAGTATGTCGAGATTGAGATGGATTCTTTTGCCCTTGACTCAGTATTCGATCTTCCCTTTCCTCTGTTTTTCACATGATGTCTATCTGCCTCAGTGACAAAGCTTCTTAGTATAGCGTTTATAACTACGCTTCCGCTCATCAAATACCACTTAGCGTTCCTTAACCAGAAAACCCACTCGTAGGATAATTCAACCCCGGATTGGATCGAGATTAACTTTCAAAAGGAGACATGACTGATCGATACATGTGACAGCCCTTCGCGTATAAATGGCATCATAATCCCATAGTAACTCACCCACAGCAATGGTTGGAAGCAACAAACAAAGAAATAAACTTAAACCTTCAATGTCATTCAAAAACCGCACAATCCTACTTAATTTCCAACCTCTCACGATTCCTCGACGTATCTCTTTCCCCATTCACACCTAAGTGCTCAATAGAAGAAGAGGAATCACCGTTACCACCATCCACACAAATATCATCCCCATCTCCATTCCCATCCTCATAAACCCTTAACCCTTTCTCTTCACCTTCCAAACAAATCTCCCCCCTCCCAGAAGAAGAAAATCTCCTTCTTAAACTAAACCATGATATTAGAAAATCAAGAACCAATAACTGATAGGGGTTAAACAATCCACTCACCTCATCCAAATCACCTCACCAGCTTCATAAAGAATGACCAAAACAGCCAAACAAACCATAACCCGTAAAACAAGCATGTCATATATTTTCGCGTCATTGGTAACGGCTCTATCTCTGGAGCCTCCTCCCCTTTCTGCTTCAATCCCAACTCGGATCCAGCCTTTACTGTCGGTTTCCCGCTCTCCTGCTGACCCACAAATGATCTTGGCTTCTGGGATCTTGTCCTTACTGAATCTACTCAAATCTTGCCCCTCGTTCCATGCGCTCTCTCCCTTTGATAATGCCATAAGCACCCTCGTAGGTACTGGTCTTGCTTGCTCTAAAACTCTTGTGGCATGCTTACAAGACTCGAATTCGAATTCCAAGGGGAGACCATGGTGGTCAGCGAAGGTAGCGGCGGCGCGATAATCAGCGTAGGCGGGGTTGAACAGGGCACAGGGGGTTGATGGACTAGCAGCCGAAGGTGTTGTTGCGGTGCAGTGACATTGGAGGGGAGGCTGATGGTTGTGATTGTGGTCGTGGTCGTGGTGATTTGGGAGCGGTGTGCTGGTTGTTTTGTGTGGATGGAATAGGAGAAGGAAGATGAGGGAGATTATTAGGGCGAGGAATGGAGACGACGAGGTAGACATTTTGGGAATGTGGGTGGCTTGGTTTCGACGGCTTTAATGATTTTGTTTGTGAGTAGTAGGTATGTTGTATAGTGTTTATTCGCTGATTGTGTTGAATGGTGAAGCCGTTGGAATGATGTATAATATCGTTGTCGTCGTTGTTCTAGATCCCTTGATCTTAGCACTCGATCGTTTTCGGCAGGGAAAAGCAATATTTCGATGGATTCGACCAACAAAAGAAAAAAGAATGAATGATCCCGAGTATAAAGAAAATGAGCAAGACGAAACGAGAACAGCATGTGCCAGTTGTGCAGATGCTACGATAATAAATAACATACCTCTTCAGCCTCCCTACCACTACCTGTCGTCGTCGCGAGGCGACACAGCGCGGTTCCCTCCTCACCCCCTGCCACCCCTCGTATCGGTAATGAAAAGCTAAGCCTTCACAAGCTTTTTTTCCGGGTGCGACGGCGCAGGTCGCAGCAATCAGAGAGCTGACCACGCATGCATCTCTGGGGGCTAGACGCGTAGGTTCAGCCCTCTTTCGGGGGCTGGTAGGGTTTTGTTAAAGGATGTGTAAAAGCTATTTATTGTTTGATAGGTAGGATATGTTCGGTCCTTCTTTGACCCTGGCTGATGGAACGTAAAGGGACCCGAGGAGTGCGAGTGTAGCACGGCACGCGAGGACACCGAATACGACTTGATGGTGGGTTGGGCTGGGAGTGGGGGTTAGATGCCACGCAAGTAGTTGTGGATCGTTTGGTCTGGGGGGATGGATTCAGAATGACCAGATTGTTGTTGGGGGATTGAAGAATGTTGTAACCTTGGGGAAGGAGGGGAGTCATGCAGCCTGGCCATGGCCGAGTGAGGAGAAGGACATCCATCGACAACGTGTTTGGTAGGCTTTAATAATAAGGCGTCTGCCTCGAGACGATCGCCTCAATACTACAGCGTCAGAGGCGTCGGACGGCATCCTTCTGGCGGCCTGCGTCATTTTCACGTTGGATTTGCATCGCTCGTGGCGGAGTGGAGTTGAGTGTTCCGACAATCTATCGTATGCAGCCTGCAGCAATGTCGACTGAAGAGATCCTGAATTCCGAGGGAGCGGAATGCGGTTTCACAGTCGGTTTGGTGCAGGGCGATGGCTAAACGCATTCAGCGCCCCTAATCAACAAATCGTTTCACCCGTGTGACATGTAGCCTGGACTCTGCCGTTGGGTGGCTTCATGACGAGATTTTGTGGACGGCTTTGGCAATGGCTGCGCTACACCAACACAAACATTTATTTCGATGCGATGCCTAATGCCTCCTCTCGCCGTGCCTCTGCTTATCCTGCAAGCTTTATAATAGCCGAAACCGAGCGAGATGCAGCTGGCTTGCTGCTGCAGCTCCGGCACCGGGCGCCGTCAAAAGGGCGGGGAAAGCGAATGGCAAATCCCGCCATACGGATGCCGTTCCATTATTCAATCCAATCCTATGCTATCCCATCCCATCGTGCGTGGTAGCTGAACGATCACCGCCCTCTGCTCGCCCTCGGCATGTAAATGCAAGGAGACGGTGCAATCCAACCACATGCCCGGGTAGTTGTGCACTCCATCCCGGGTCCTCCCACAAACTTACAAGCCTCCAATCCAACCGCCCAATGGATATTGCCAGATTAATTGCTCTGGCTGGCTGGCTGGCTGACCCGTGCACGACTATGCTAAGCTTTAGCCAAGCTGAATCAAGCTCAACCGATCGACGGCTAGCTACACCAAGCCTTGGCCGCCTCTGCCACGGTTGCGCAAGCTGATGCCCCCCATGGTCTAGACTGAACAGAACCGCCAATAGCCAACGTTCTTTCTGTCATGCAACACCCCGTTTAGCTGATGTCGCCGTGTCAATAAATTTCTTTGGCAACGGGAATGATCACTCCATCAGGGGGTCAGGGTGAATCTTACTATGTCGCGACCGGTCTCCCCTCCTCGTTCGTAATCCTTATCCAAGGCAGCACGTTCCGAGACTCCCGTTTCGCATGCCATTGCCAGTACGTTAGCCCAGCATCGATGTCAACATAGTGCCATCGTCTACGCTCAAAGTTCTCTTGGTCCGCCTCGATCAGTACTTCTTTGACAGCATCCAATGCTTCATGCCACTCAGGATTGGTATACCACCCCGTCGTATTGACCACTTCGACAAAGCGCAAACGAGGTAAAAACCGTTCATCGACCAGATCAAAAAGTTCGTCAGGTGTGAGATAAGATGGATCCTCAGGATGGTGTCGCCCAGAAGCAGTGATGACCAGCTTCTCCAAAGTATGGGGGTGCTCTACCTTTGATGCATCGAAATCTACCGGCATCTCCCCAAAGTCATTGTCAATATAATCAATAGCGATCTGAAGTTCTTTCAAGACAGAACAACGGCCTAGAACGCTGTTGAGTTCTCGCTGACGAACAAGAGGCAGGTTTCGTAATTCGACCCATAGAAGCTGATGGCCCAGGTTGGCGAGAAGTGTAAGAACATCCGCAGCCAATACCTTCGGACAATGGCATATTGAAAGATGCGTAAGCGTCAGAGGGAAATTTCCTGGCTGCGTCTTGACATTATGTATGAACTTCCCATGTATTCCTCCCGCAAGTTGCAATCTCTCCAACTTCGGTGGCCACTTTACATTCATCGACAGCTGTTGATTATCGTGCGCATGAGAGCATCGTGGAAGATAGAGGTCCAACAGTTCAGGCATGTGGCGTACGGTCTGGGTCAAAGCTTGATAGGAAATCGCCTCCGAAACCAGCGATAAATTGAGATACTTGAGTCGCACACATTTAGATAAAGCTGCCCAGCTATGTTCACGTCAGTCATTTACTATTGATGTGTGTTCTTGAACAGATATTGATGTACCAGTTGGGACCAAACGACGCCTGGGGAGCAACAAATGTCTCGAGACTGTTCTTCGTCCGCCCGAGCAATCTCGCCGTGATCGATTTACTGCCCTGGTGTATGATATGACTCAAATCCAATATCCTCACATAATTTGCCAGTTCGCTCTTTCTGATGTGTGCATTGATTGAGGGGCAAATCGTCCGAACGAAGAGCGAATAAGCGGATCCGAAAAGGCGCGGGGAATCGTATAAATGCTGTATCCCTACTGCGTACCACTGGCGATTTACAAGGCAGAAGCTCCACAGCGTAGGTTGTGATTTGGCGCTTGGGCATATGTACCCAACGATTTCGAGGAGGATCTCATCGGGAAGATAAGCACCAAGTGTGTTTTCTTCTGGCTTTGGACTTGTTGGAGGAGAGATGGGTGGGTATGAGTGAGTTTTGCCTATAATCGGCAGCATATGGCCTTGAAACAACATATTGGTGTCGGCGACATAGTTTGTTGTTTCGTGTTCGAAAGCAATTGGATGTGGATACTTTACAAGATGACGAAATTGCGGATGGGAAAACTGCACGTTATCTTATCTTAGTGGCTCTTGGCGCGTGCCATGTGCTCGAGCCTCCCACAAGTCAATCCGTCCATCATGAAGTGAAGCAATCATTGAATATATTTTATGTTCAGAAAGGCGCTCTCTGTCAATCTACAAGTAGGATAGGTAGACCAAGACCAAGCAAACCGTGCCTTCCCAACCGTCTATACATAAGCCGTGTTCTTTTCTTCAGCGCGTTTGCAAAATCATAAGAGCCTTTTCCGCCGTAGTCCACTTAGGTTTGTACTCCAATCACTTATCCCATCTGCAATCGTCGCGACTCTAAGCAGAGCCATTTGCAGCCTTGGGGGCTGGCCAGTTACCCCTTACCCCTCCCTTACCACCGACCTCGCGGGCGAAGAACGTAACGCTGAGGTCCGCCGCTACATTGATTTGAACCTCAACCTTTCCGCCCTTCTTCACACCCCTCACAGCCGATTCCGCAAGAGGCTTGCCAACCTTCCAGGTCTTCTCCCTCAATTCCTCCTCTTCTTCCTCGCTATCGTCTTCATCAGAATCCTCCTCATCATCAGACCCCTTTTCTTCTTTTTCCTTCTTTGGCTTTGGCTCTGGCTTAGTGACCTTGATATGCCTGACTCCTTCACATAATTTGACCAGAACATCGCCACCTTCACGGGGAGTTGAGATCACCGCGGTCTTCCGGACAGGCACTGGCGTCTCAGCCTCCACGACGGCATGGAAGATACCATTGCTCTCATCTCCTGATATGCAAAGAACACCGATTGCGTGAGAAAGGTGAGGCGCAACGGTTACCATAGGGTGTGCACTCTGTTCAATGTCCTCAGACTCGAACTCTTGAATGAGACTAGCTTGAATAGCGGCACCTCTGGCCAAAAGTTCACTGGGGTTAATGGCAGTTGGGGATGTAGATGGGGCAAGTACGGCAGTGGTCTCAGGGAAAGCCGATTTCAGAGAGGAGGCAATGCGGGGTGTATGAGATGTACCACCTGCAAGGATAATTTCCGCGATATCAAGCGGGTCCAGCTGCGCCTTCTCAACAGCGTGTGTGACGAGGCGTGTAAAGGCGGCGATGTGTTTCGAAGCCAGGAGGTCGTAGCGGGTTCGGTTTACAGTGGCCGTGAAATCGAGACCGCCAGCCAAACTTTCCACAGAGAAATTGGCTGAGGTACCTATCGAGAGGGCCTTCTTAACGGCTTCAGATTCGGCCTTGAGCTTCGCTAGTGAACGGTCGTTTTCCCGTGGATCACCACCGGACTTATGTTTCTTCAAGAACTCTTTAGCGAAATGATCCATAAGAACCTGGTCTAACTGAGCACCTCCGACATCATAGTCGTGAGCAGTAGCCAAGATGCTGTACATGCCACCACGGGAAGCAATAACAGCAACATCGGAGCGCGTACCACCCAAATCCGCCACTACAACAACCTTATCAGCAAGCTTTGCTTCCGGTCGTGCATCATATGCTAGAAGAGCGGCAACAGGCTCATTGATGAACTGTAGTACTTCGATGCCTGCATCCTTTGCGGCGTTCTTCAGGGCCTCCTTTTGCGCATCAGAAAAGTTCGTAGGGGTGGTTAACACAGCGGCGTTGACGGTCTTGCCAAGGTACTCAGAAGCAGAAGTCTGTAAACGTTTCAAATGCCGCGTGGTGATCTCAGAAACGCTAACTGTGCTCTCCTCGTCTCCTTCTTTGTCTTTGATTTTGAAGGCGATCGTTGATTCGTGCTGTATAGGGTGGGCGGACTGGTGGCACGGAGTTGGATCTATCGACTTGAAACTAGGAGATGTTAGGCTAGGCGGTTGAATTAATTAGGAGGAGAAACATACTCTTGCCCCAGGAAATCTCGGAAGTAAGCAACAGTGTTCTTGGAGTTGCGAATCAATTGAGCCTTGGCTTGCGTTCCATGGTACTCTTCGCCTTCAACATATGAGAGAATAGATGGGATTTGACGATCTAGTATTCAATCAAAAAGTCGTTCTTGTGAAGATATTATGCCAGAGCTATGTAGATGTTGCTGGGTGGGATGTTGTACTAACCTCCATCTTCGTTGGCTATCACTTCGGCTCTTCCTTCCTATAGTCAACATTAGCAAAGAGATCAAGAGAGAGAGTTACTATAAGGACCACAAGGACTTACACCAGTGGTAAACGCAATAGAGCTGTAGGAATTTCCAAAGGTGATACCAATGGCGACCCGCTGTGCGGGGCTTTCTTCACTCATTTTCGATTGCTTGTTTGTAACCGCAACCGGGGATTAGAAAATTTTGGGATGGTGGGATGTTTAGAGGGTGAGGAAGGGTATTCTCGTATGTCCCGCGAGACTTCGTGAAAGGTGCTGGTTGAGAGGGCTGAATATCGTACCCGCAGGAATTTCTAAAAAAATTCTCGGCAAAACTCCGGGCGGGACCACCGCCGTCACTTTTTGTCTATCCATCTTGAAGACCAAACAACTCTACCTCTACCTCACTCATCTCCTAACCGCAGGTTCTATAGAAACACAAACAAACCATCATGACTACCGCAGCTAGAGCTGTGCTTCCGGGGGATATTATACCTCCCAATGCCCTCCCAACCGCGCGAAATTCCAACAAACCTCTCACCCTCGGACCTGGCCTCCAGCACGTCCCACCAAACACTATCTCTACCACGACGGCGGGCGTATTGACAACGGATTCAAAGAAGAATGCCGTATGGGTAGACTATAACAGTGGTCGCGTATGTATAGCCTTTCACCTTGCGCTTTTACTTTCAAGCTCCTTCTTTTCACCGAATGGCGTCGCTCTTGTCAATATCACCTTGAGTCTCAAGGTTAGTCACCCACCTTGGTCTCTCAAAACTGACCATACCTATAGTACATCCCCCAAGCTGGGGACCTCGTCATTGCAACAGTGCAATCCTCCATGGCAGAAGCCTACAACTGTCTCCTCACCCCGCACAGCCCAGCCTCCAGCCTCCCCGTTCTAGCATTTGAAGGCGCAACCCGAAAAACCCGCCCAATCCTCGCTTACAACTCCCTCGTATACGCGCGCGTACTTTCGTGTAACAAGGACATGGCGCCGGAACTCACTTGCGTCGACCCCGCCACTGGTAAGAGTGGAGGCATGGGCCCGTTAAAAGGAGGTATGGTCTTCAACATCAGTCAAGGCATGGCACGAAGGTTGTTATCCGGGAAGAAGGGAGGGTTGATTATCCTCGATGAACTGGCTGAGAAACTTGGGTTTGAGCTTGCGACTGGTCGGAACGGTGTGCTTTGGGTTGATGGAGGGAGTGTGAAAGCTACGATGGCAATAGGAAAGGCGTTACAGCAAGCGGATAAGAATAGCTTGGGTGAACAGGAGCAGAGGCAGCTTGTTGAGAAGGCATTGAAGAGCCTTTGATCAACTCGATATTGATTTGTCGATCACTTTCGCGCCAGCCTCGTAAGATCTTTCCGAATAGCTTTAGGTAAGAATATCTGCTGCCAAACAACGAAAACCTTTCGACTAAAATACTTTCAAGGTGTGTCGCCCTCACGGATATGTTTATCTCAGCGCCCCAAGCACACTGCCTGACAAGCTCAGTGCAATGGAGTACGCCCTGAACATGCCCACATGTGAAAGTATGGACGTGTACCTCTCTGGAACCGTCGTTTAGGCCATCGGATATGCCTCCACAACCTCTTAATCTTTGCATAATCCTCTTATCCCTTGCACTCGGATACGATGTTATAGTAACGCTCATGAATGACTTCCAATCAAAGCTCCAGAAGCCTTGCCGCATGGATTACCTGGTTCCGGTTGATGTCTGGCACATCAAAGTCATGTGTGTCAGCTTTAGACGAGGTTTCAGCAAGAAGATTCCACGTCCTATGAACTGTTTTCTCCTGTACCGTAACTCCAAGCACAACGAGTACAAAGCACTCAGCATGGGCAGTTTTAATAGTTGAATGGAAATAGCAGCACTTAGAATACCACAAACATATGAAACACATCAAGATATATGAGCTTTTATTTTATAATCCTACCATTTTAATCATCGATATGCGCTATCCATTCGTAGCTGTAACACGCAAGCCTAAGCAACACAATGCCATGCCATGCCATCTACTCGATAAACCAATCTTCGTCTCTAGCATGCTTTTCATGATCCACAAAGCCAACCCTCTAAGGAGCAACCCGACTGGGGTCCCTAGGGAACAGACTGCACATCCTGATATTCGGCAATCCCAACCAGAATTGCACAATACGTTCAAGACCAAATCCACCACCACCATGAGGTGGGCATCCATATCTAAAGCAATCGACATAATCCTTGATACCTGGGCCGTTGGGGTCAACAGGGGGATCATGCTCACGCATGAGCTTGGACAAGAGGTCTGCGTTGTGTACACGCTGGGCACCAGAGAGGATCTCCTGTCCGCGCATGAACATGTCGTAGGAGTTAGAGAGCTTGGGGTTCTTGGGAGACGGCATTGTGTATGCGGGTCTAATGGCCAGTGGGAATTCGTCCAAGACATAGAAGTCCGAGTTGTATTTTTCGAGGACGAGACGGCCGAGTTTCTTTTCTTGTGGAGTGCTGGAAGAGTAGGTCAGAATGATATAGACATGATTTTCTACTGAATTACAAGCGTATAGGGGGTATTAAAAGGTTCAAAAAGGAAGGAGACATAGCTACCACCATCAGAACAAGATGGTAATCATGTGACTTGTCACGTGAGCTGCTCGACCTCATATATAGACATAGAACGAAGAAGAACGAAGAATAGGAATTCTAACTTACCTCAAGTCGTCAAAGTCTCCAAGTTCCTCACCAGCTTCTCGGAGCATGGCGATACCTTCTTGGAAAGTCAGGCGTGGCACTTTACCTGACTCTGGGAGCTTGAACTCTTCAACGTGATACACGCTTCGGACGAGATCAGTCTCTTTCCTGTACCGATTATTCAACTCCTTGAAGATGAACAGCATGAGTTCCTGTAGAACTTCCATAACCTCGTGGTAGTGCTCCTGAAACTCCATCTCCAGATCCAAACCCGTGAACTCGGTCAAATGACGCGCAGTGTTGCTGTTCTCAGCACGGAAAACAGGTCCAATTTCCATGACGCGCGGGAAGCGTGAGGACACGAGCTGTTGTTTGTACAGCTGCGGACTCTGAGCTAGGTAGGCGGATCGATCGAAGTACTTGATTTCGAAGACGTTGGCGCCACCTTCGGACGCGGATCCAAGAATCTTGGGAGTATGGATAAGCACGAATCCTCTCTGAGAGAGGAACTCTTGGAAAAGCGAGCAGACGCCAGATTTGATGATGAAGATGGCATGGTTGATCTTGGCCCTAAGGTCCAAAGTACGGTTGTTCAATCTGGTGTTCAACCCAACAATCGGCCTTCCACCGTCTGTGTCTGCCTTTTCGTCTTCATCTCCAAGTCCCTCGCTAGGGATTGGGCGTTCGGCATCTTCGACTTGTAAGGGCAATGGAACTTCCGCCTTAACCTCCACAAACAGCTTTGTGATGTGAATCTCAAAGTCCTTGATTGTAGCGCTTTTGATAGGTTCCTTGACCCTCTTGATTAACCCATGTACAAGAAGCGTGCTCTCTGTTGACACATTTCCGGAGAACTTCACCATCTGCTTGCTTAGTTTTTCGCTGGCAGCTACGACGGCTTGTATGGTGTTCAATCCCTGGCGCAGATTCAAGAACGCGAGCTTTGCGGATTGTACACGAGCATTTTCTACCCAGGCTCGGAAGGCGATCTCCTTGTCCTCGAAGTCATTGATCTTAGAGAGATCTTCGCGGTGGACGCCGGTAGGCTTGTACTCTGGGGAACCGTGGAGAGGAAGTTCACCGTACGAGTCGACGGATACGTCCTGAGCATCCTCAGATTCTTTCTTCTGGCGTTCGGCGAGTTCTTTCGCCTTTGCCGCAGCCTTCTTCTCGGCCTGAAGTAGGTGTCAGTATTGCTTGACAAGGAAATTTTTGAAGCTCATCATGCCTTTTCCTTTTCTTTCTGGGCTTTCTTCAAAGCGTTCTTGGACGGTCCTTTGTCGCCATCTCCTCCTGCGGGTGGTGCGGGTTCGGCCATGATGTGTGTAGTGTAGGAAAGTCGTCCTAGGCGCAATGGGCGTGAGTCGTGGTGCTGGGTAGCCTTTTGTACTTAGACGTGGGAGTGGGTTGACAGTGGGGTTACTGAGTCAAAATCGACCCCGCCATTGCCGGACAGGCTGCGAGATGCCTCAGGCACCAACTCCGATCCAGCTTCGTCACGGAGAACCAATCCATTGATCGCGTGAATATGTATATATATATATGCAGACCGCATGGCAGAAGCGTGCCCCGGACCTTTTTATCATTAATTAGTTATTACCCAGAACCCAACCCAGAAGCTCGTCACTCCATCGCTATGGCCATGATTGATATCCCGTCTAATCAGGTGTCATCCGACATGAGAACGCCCACGCAATGAGTAAAAAAGTAAGACACCATCAGAACCCGAATGTTGACAAAGAACCCCATTGCAAATGCTATACCCGCCGCCCAACAGCACTTGCCCTCTCATTTACTATCTGGAAATAAAACCACCCCACCTACGTAACCCATAATTTACAATGAAAAGAACCTCTGTCGTTGGGATATTCGAAAACTTATCAACCATCCCATGTTTTGACGGTTTGCTTGACATCTTGACAGCTGAAGATATTGACATGGAAATCATGGTTAGCCGCTGCCGCGATCATCAAGCGATGAGGGTGGAAAGCCGTTGTAGCTATCGGTGAGGAACGGTTCTGATGTAAAAAGCTCGAATATGGCTCAAAAGAGGATAAATGAGCACCATTGTTGAGATTGAATATCTTGACGGTGTGTCGCTCGGAGCCACTGTGCAGCATTAGTATTCTGCTTAAACTCTCATGTCAAACAACTTACGTGGCAAAGACAGGAGCATGCTCATGGACACTTAATGTCTTCAAATTGTCTTTGGTAGCTCGAATGGTCTTAACGCTCCTATCCATTCGAATGTCCCACAGTTTGATTTCACCGCTTCGACATCCGCTGACAAGTTCGCGTTGTCCTCCACGCTGCAGATGAACATTTGTGATCCACTGTTTATGTTCCTTCCACACCTTTACCATGGAAGTCTGAGGGCTGAGACGTTGGTCGTACACTCGGACGGCACCGTCCCCAAACCCACCAACGAAAACATGACCTTCGACCTGGTCAGAGGTCAAGGATGTAATGCAAGATCCTGATCGAGCAGGAATGTCCTAGATGGTGTGTTATTCCTATTGGCATTATAAAACTCGGGTCAGGGAAGGTTCGTTCTTACACTGGTGCAGACCTCCGTGGCGGCATTCCATACGCGAATAAGTTTGACATCACCAGCTACTAGCAGATGCCCATTTCCTTGTAACCACTCGAATACTAGACCGGCATTTTTATTGCTTGGGACCATATCAGTAAGTGCGCGGAAGGCCGTTACCATCTCCGCCTTTTCACTCGATTCATAACTTTTGAATAGCTTAATAACGCCATCAGACGAACCAGTCATCAACAGAGCTTGGTCATCCTCATTGATGAGGCGAAGTTCAGTGATTTTGGAGTTTGTAGGGTTACCGTTAGAGAATCGGTTGAGCCTGGTTTGTTTCTCCCAGTCCCAAACGCAGACAATATCATGATTATCTGTAACAATTAGATGATCTTCAAACTGATGAAAGCACATCTTTGTCGGTTGGCTGCCGTTGCTAAAGAACGCCTTTGGTCTATCCCAACGGCTACTTCCAGCTATTTCTTTCTGGGGTTGGGTATCAGCAATGATCTTGTCATTGCGGTTTCGTCGCCAGAGCCGACCGTTGTAGTCCATACTTCCCGGTTCATCGGCCTCGGAAGGCTTCATTTGTGGTTCGCGGAAATACTCAACGGACCACTCAAAGAATTTGCTCCTGAGGGGAAGTACAGGAGTAACATTCAAATCGCGGGGGGTGTAGCCCTTTGGTTTTGGCTCTTCACTCAACTGGGACAAAGGAGGCGTCTTAGGACGATCTATCTCAGCGGATGCTCTATGCGACTCCGATACAACTCTCGATTTACTTGGAGTCTTTGAGTGGTTGCCTGACGATTCGTGACCACCCCAAAGGGACAGATTCTTTAGGGAGGCGGCTACACTGGCAGTTCGTCGAATACCACCAAACATGGAGAGGTAACTCTCAGATTTGGTGGGGGTGGCAGGATTGGGAGCTTGTTGATCAGGGGGATTCTCTTGTGCAACGCGGACTGGACGTGGACGGCGGTTCTTTTTCAGAACCTGGTCAAAATGAGGCTGAACAAATTTTGCCAGGGGGGAATCAAGAAGGGCCATTAAGACACAATCAACCACAATGCTGGCATCACGAGCGATCTCTGGATGAGGATCAACCGACATGACAAGCATCTCCTTCCAAATGGCGGCATAGATGGTGTTGTAAGAGCACGCATTGGGCTGGTCAGTATTGCCACCCGACCGAACCTTCATCATCAACCCATCCCCGTTGCTCTCGTCAACGGAGCGACTGTCCTTCTTAGTCTCCTCCTCGGCAAATTGCTCATATGCAGCGACCACAAATCTTGTCTTATACCTGAGAATGAAGGTTGAAAAGAAGATCACGAGCTCCTTTCTCACCATGCTGTTTCCGTCATTGGTCATGACTAGAATTATTGATGCAATCGATTCCTCGATATGGGTAACTTGAGGTGTTTGATCGGGGATACCGAGGAAGGTCGTAAGAGCGTAAAGCATGGATGCTCTAACTTCGGCTACGGGGTCGAGGACAAGTTCGCATAACCTCTCATGAGCCGAACATCGAATACCATGCCATTTGGCTTCGGGAAAGTCTACCCATAATTTGCTCAAACAAAGACACGCCCATTGCCTCAAGAGAGGATTTTGCTCGTCTTTCAGGTGCTCTAAGCAACTCTCAATGAGCTCAGGACTTAGAGATGCACGTTGGCCTTGGTGGTAATCTTTGCAAAACATTGCAATGATGAAGGCGCACATTGCTCGATGCTCGCTTGCGTTCAGGATGGGAATGCCTTGGGCAAGATTAGCATAGTTCATTCCTTAGATTATTACAAACGTACCTGAGCCGGGATTGAGAATGTTGATGAAATATTGATATCCATTATCTTTGAGTAAATCGCCTTGGCAAGTCTGGTCCACAGCCAGAATGCGAGCCCAAATGAAAACCATTACAGGCTTTAGTTCAACGGCTTGAGATTGCAAAAGCTTCAAAACATAAGGGAAGATTCCGATGCTCAGCGCCAAGTTGACTGCCCAAGGACCAAGATCCAGAAACTTTGAAAGCAGAATGAGCGCCCTCAATCGATGGACTTGGCTAAGGAGGACTTGAAGGACAATTGGTAATTGCTCGGGAATCTTTTGTTCTACAGCACCTTGGGTCAGATAAACCTCAAAAGCTGTCAGCTGTTCGGAAAAGAATTCTGAGTGTTTATAGTGGTATTCCTTTTCACCTCGAGCATCGGCTTGTAGGTCTGGTAATTGTGCAAGAATTAGCTCAACGGCAAGATCCCAGCTACGCCAGAGAGGATGGTCATGAGTCTGAGGGATCTCAGGATGACAGACTGGATTGCAGTGATACACTCTCATGATCCGTTGTGCAAGGAGAAAGTTCCGGAATAGCGCAGCTACCATGAGATCTTGTCGAAAAAGTTTCTTGAAGAGGGGTTTTGATAGAGAGTTCCATGCGATGGTATCTGTGATCGCTGTAAAAATCCAGTTCAACTCTCCAATAGGCGTCCGTCGTTCCGATACTTTGCCCGGTATGCAATGCGCGTCTTTGATCTTGACATGACTTGGCAATGGATTTTGCAGAATGAAGAACCTCACAGCCATGGTGATAGGATCAGTAAGGCAGGAAGTAAAGACATCAGCAGGAAGATCTGGGTTTGTCGGGAGGGACTCCTTTTCGCGGCAGGCAGCTAGGTGAATGCAATCACTGAAATCTATGTACTCGGCGTTGGGATCTCGACGTCGTGCCTCCTCATACTCGGACTGGTGCTTCTCGGCAAATTTATTGAAGTTGTGAATGATAAGTCCGGCATCAGAACAATCGTATACGAATAAGCTAGGGGCACCAATCCAACTTTGGAGGTCATATACAGAAAGGGGGATGTACTGGGTATAGTTCCGGTTGAAGACCCAAATCTCGCCAGATGATGTTGGTTTGGGTACGCCGTGGCCGTTATAATGGAACAGAACTCTTTCATTCCTGGCGTTTCTTCGTAGAGTGGAACAATATCTCCTGGTCTCGTCTGTAGTCGGATCTAGACAGAGCTTATATCGAGTACGCATGCTCAGTTGCTCATACTGAGTTTGTAATGCTTTTCCTATCTGATTCAAGGGAGTATGGCCTGGAGTCTGCGTGGCATTCGTCGGGTCGATCCAACACTCTTCTTTGGCACAGGGATTCGTCTTGATAACGTCCGGAGGATCCACACCAATATTTAGACATAATGCAAGCACGGCGGACACGGTCTTTAACCGATCGCGCATGCGCCATTCTACGAGGGGGTAGGCTTCTTCCTGATCTTTTGGATTGCCGCCAGTTTCATGCTTCTTGTCGGTATAATACATGAAAAATTGCTGCACAGAAATCAATATTGCTGAAATGTATTGGGAGAGCAATGGCTTACTGAGGTCAGATGGTTGTTGTATTCCGGCGAGGTGAGCTGTGATTCCCAGCCATGTCTGATTCTGAAATCGCCCTCGACGCTGCTGGCCACCTCTTCGTTGGCATCTTCAGCCGAGTCTCGACGAGGGCCGAAGTCGCTCTTTGCGCGATGTAGGCCTGGGCGCCCCGTAGGTGCTCCATTCCCGGCTGATAGCCTTCTGGGTGTACTTGATGAGGCGGTACCGTTCATGCCTGGGGCATTTTGGTTGGTGGAGGGGTGTGCGGCGGAGGAAGGTCGTGGACGTGATGACATGGTAGCGGTCGGTAGCTGTGGTGCTTGTGTCGCGGAGGGAGGAGGATGCGTAGCTGAGGGCGCGGAGGGAGCAGAAGATTGGGAATGACCGCCAGTGAGAGGTAAGTCGGCCAGGCCTCTCATGTTGTAATTGAGCGTGAGGAAGTGACGAAATCAAACGGAAGGCCCATGTCGTTTTCGAGGTCAAGGGAGCGAGGAAGACGTGTCGGAGGAGTGACGCCGCTGCTATCGAGGCGACAGCGGGTGACTGCGAAAGCTGCTGGGCCTGTGAGCTGGCCGCAAGCTGGAGGCAGGTCGCCGGTCTGATGCGCGTCCCGTTCAGGCCGTCGGTGAAGTTTGCTGCTAGATGCTAGGTAAGCTTCCCGTTGAACCTGGGGAGGGCAAAATCCGGTCAACAGCTTAGGAAGGCGGTCAGCAGCCGCACTTGGGCAGCTCAACACGTGAGGCGCGTGCGCTTGGCATGACGCTCTCGAATCAGCGGCCTCCAATGTGTAACCACGGGACGATGGAGATGTAACATTTGCACTTTGCCATGTCAAATCTGATGTTGCCGTTTTCTGTTTTCTATATTTTTTATTGTGGCATTGGATTATTACATGTATATACAAAGCTATGATACTCTCCAGTGATATCTTCAAGACTCGATGGATGGAAGGCTCGACGCAAGACTCGGGCCAGCACTCGACCACTCCAGGAGAGAGAGAGAGGCTCTCGCTTGTGGATTTGGCAAAGAGGCTTCATCCTTTCTTCTATACAGCCATGTTGAAACCTCAGGAAGCGTTCCGTGGAGATAGCCGGCCACAGGTGATTTGCACTCCGAACCAGTCGTCATCACTGAACCAAAACTTCTCTCATAAACCCAGCATCCGGTCGAGTTTCTTCCTCCATCTGGATACGAATGCTGTGCGGAAGGCGAACAGGTACGGTGCATTCATTTGGCATGGCCAAATTGCGGGGGGATATTAAAGGGTTCGGCATGTCAGGGCCTTGGGATCCACCAAATCTCCGGCACCTTCAACGCATTCTGCTTTTGTAGACGTGTTGCTTGGGGCGCGTCCTGAAGAGAACCTGCATACAATGTATTGTACCCAATATCTCTCCGGCGTACGTATCCGCGCGGCGTCAAGGAGAGGCTTGGATGTGGGCCAGGGCGAGAGTGATATATAAAACGAGTAAGATGTCACGGCGCAAGCCGCAGGACGAAGCAGTAGGAATCTTGAAAATCTCACAGACCCGAAAGAACTAAGGTCAAAACAATCCAATGCCGATGCGTATAGTTAGCCGCCCCTGCAGCGCTGCCTTTTGCGAAAGGCGAACACTTCCAGCCATCCTGTCTACCAGCCTTGCGGCCAATTACCGTGCATTGCTGCGACTTGACGGGATACGGATGGTTGTGATGGCGTCGATCGCTTTTCAGGGGCAGGACAGGCAAGAAAGACAGCTCGCAGGGACTTCCAGGCTGTCTAATCAAAGAAAATGCGTTTGTGTAGTAAACGGCCTTCATGGGCATGGCATTGAAGCAGGGCGAATAAATTTGTCAAAATCTCGTCCGGGCTGCGGAGCGCGTTTGATGGCTATATTCAGACACAGAGCCGGCAAGCTGCTATTTCGCATGGTGCAACAGTAACGTACGTAGAGGGCGCAAGGTGAATGAATAGGTAGCTTGCCTCTGGCAGTGTCTTGCGAACTCAGTCGCCCCCGGTGCGGTGCCCGTTGCCATTTGTGCTAAGGGACTCCCCTGCAGGCGGTTTTGTGCTTGTGCAGGGCGCTGGCAAGTCGCTGGTCAAGTTCAATCCTCCAGCCTGAACATTATTTCCAACACTGGCCGCTCACACCTGTACTCGTCCACCACTTCTTCACGATATCCACGACCTGCTCTTGCTCTTGCCCGTTCCCCCTCCTCCAGGGGTCTCTGTACGACATTTCGCATCCGAGACATGCGCATGCCCTCCAGACACCAACTCCACCATCATCATTCCGTCTGTCTCTCTCCGCAAAGCCCGCCTACCAGCCGCAATAATTCCTGAGCCCCCGGCCCTGTCCTGTCTCAGCGCAACTCCTCTCTAATTCTTAATTTCACGCTCTCGATCCCGACTTACGACCGAATGATTGCGTGAACGCCGTCTGTTTCTCAAGTCTCCGTATCCTCACCGGCGCGCTCCCGCCATGTCGTTCTTGTTCGGCAAGTCCAAGAATAAGCACCAGCACAGCAGCGCCCTCCCACCAGCCACCAGAGAGATCACGTCTTCGCATGGGCCTGGCTCCCAAATACCCACCGCAAATGGCCCTGGGGGCAGAGACCCGGAGAAGGGTCGTGGTGGTGGTGGTGGACCTCAGCAAACTCCCACGCCGGGAACCAGCGTGAACAACTCGCTCAATTCTCTCCCAGGCTCAGGCAATAATATCACGAGCCCCGAGCCCAAGACTCTGCGTGAACGCTCGGATTCAGAACCAGGTGTAAGTCCGCGTTTCTCCAACAGCGAGCGTTAGCTTAGCAGCTGCTGACCGTTTTAAACCACAGAATCCACGAGCAGCCCCCCGGAACCCACAAGACTCTCCTTACCCATGGTCGCAACGGCGATTGAACTTCACAACGAATGCGAACCCCTTTCCTCGCTACGGTGCCGCCGTCAACGCGACTGCATCCAAAGATGGAATCATATACCTCATGGGTGGTCTAGTGAACGGGTCGACCGTGAAAGGCGACTTGTGGATGGTGGAGATGGGCAATGGCAGTATGGCAACTTACCCGATATCTACAACGGGAGATGGGCCTGGTCCAAGAGTCGGTCACTCAAGCTTGCTGGTTGGGAATGCCTTCATTGTCTTTGGTGGTGACACAAAGCTGGGTGACGACGATGTGTTGGATGACACTCTCTACTTGCTAAATACTTGTAAGTGAGCCTGTACTATGTCGTTAATCTTCATAATGCTAATTTTTCTAGCTACTAAACATTGGTCTCGGGCGATGCCGGCTGGACCTAGGCCGTCCGGTCGTTACGGCCACACTTTGAACATATTGGGATCCAAGATCTACATTTTTGGAGGACAGGTGGAAGGGTACTTTTTCAATGACCTAGTTGCTTTCGACTTGAACTCCCTCCAATCTGCGACTAGCCGATGGGAGGTGTTGTTGCCCAATACGAACCAGAGTGTGCCAAATTCCCCCCAGGGCCTTTCTCCGCCTGCTCGAACAAATCACTCCATTGTTACGTGGAACGACAAACTATATCTGTAAGTACAAATATATTGGAAGTCTGTTAAAACTTTGTACTCTAACTGTGTTATAGTTTTGGTGGTACCGATGGCGTAAATTGGTTTAATGATGTTTGGACTTACGACCCACGAACCAACTCTTGGACTGAGCTTGACTGCATTGGTTATATTCCGGTTGCACGAGAAGGACATTCTGCGGCGCTAGTGAACGACACAATGTATATTTTCGGAGGACGAACACAAGAAGGTGTTGACCTGGGAGACCTCGCAGCCTTCAGGATTTCTTCACGACGTTGGTATATGTTCCAAAACATGGGCCATTCTCCGTCTCCCCGCTCTGGACATAGCATGACTGCCTTCGGGAAACACATCTTTGTCATAGCAGGTGAGCCAAGCTCTGCACCGAGTGAACGCGCGGAATTGAGTGTTTCGTACGTTTTGGACACATCGAAAATTCGATACCCCGCAAATGAGCCTCAAGCACCTGTCCAGCAGCAAGTGGGTGCAGCTCGGAAACAGACCGTAGGCGAGAAAGGTGGTGCTCCCCCCAATCGAGCATCGCCTCCTGTACGAGAGAGTTCAGCTCCGGGTCAGCAACCAAGGGGCCCCGACACGATGGTAAATGGAGGTGGTGCCGGGTCCAGATTGCCTCGAGCAGCGAATGGGCAAGCTCCTTCAGGTCCTCCACCACTCCAACAGGCCCCTCAGCCTAGACAAGCTCCTTCTAGGGATGGTAGCGCCAGTCGAAGTAAGACACCAACCAAGGGCGAGCGTGGATTTGGGCCCTCCGTGGACACTTCTAGAGCAGCAGCTTTTGATAGAGAGAATATTTCACCCATGACGAGAGACAGCCCTAACGAAATCCAAGCACAATCCATTGCTGAGAGAGCGATCAATGGTCCGCGAAAGAATTCAGAAGCATCCGCTCATCATAAGGAATCCATGGACACGACGAGATCTGGAAGCACAACGTCCCGCAATACTTCAAGATCTCATAAGCAGCAACAGTCCTTGGACAGTATTGAAGGACATGGCACACCTAGACGTTCCCTTGAGACTCATCATCGAGATCAACGGCCGATCGACAGTGGAGTAGGGTCATCACCAGCCCTCAACCAACAAAACGACGAGCTTGTACGAGAATTGGAAGCTGCGAGAAGCCGAAATGCCTGGTATGCCTCGGAATTGGCTCTCGCGCGGAAGGCAGGATATCAGCCAAATGCTTCCAGTAGTCCCATTTTGGATCAACATGCAGCCGATCTTTTTGGTGATGATGACAGACCCCTTTTAGAGGCCCTGTTGAAAATGAAAGCTGAACTATCAAGAGTACAGGGCTCGATTGAATTGCAGGCTGTCTCCGCAGCAAACAAGATTGCGGAGGTTGAAAAGCAAAGGGATGCCGCAATCAATGAAGCAGTCTATGCAAAGGCGAAACTGGCAGCTCATGGCGGTGGCAGTCAAGGTGGTACGCCACAACCTGACAGTGTCCGCAATGTTGGGACACCAGAAACCGATCGCATGAATGACATCAACCGTCGGCTAGCTGTTTCTTTGGCTGCGCAGAGCGAACTCTCAGTTAAAATTGATAGTCTTAATCAAGAGATTGAGGCTGAGAGGAAGGCCCGACAACTTGCTGAAGAGACGGCTGAGACAGCACAAAAGTGCGTTTCGGACTTGGACATGTCAAGGCAAAGAAATGCGTCTGAAGTGGAGACACTACGAGCTGAGCTATATGAAGCTCAGCGCATTGCAAGAGAAGAGTCGGCAAGTTCACACGAAGCCCAGTCCTCATCTCGCCTACTAGCCGTGGATAAGACAGAGCTTAGTACAAAATTGACCCATGCATTGGAAGAGGCGAAGAATCATAGTACCGTTCTTCAGTCGCTTCGGGATGCTGTTCAAACTTCATCGGAAAAGGCCTCATTGCTCGAGGAAAAGCTAGAGGAAGAGCGACAGCAACGCAGCAGCACGGAGCAAAAACTTATTCAATTGAAAGCAGAACACGAAAATCGTACAGCCGAATTAGATTCCATCACTCGGAGACTACGCGATGCGGAGGAGATCGCCCAGAAAAATGCAGCTGAAGCAGAGTCACATCGACAGGCTGTTCTGTCTGGTCTGGATAGGATTGTAGCTCGGGATGAAGACGATAGTGAGGCTGTGGATGAGCGGGTTACTATCCTGCAGCAACAAGTAGAGTCTGCAAACGCAATGGTACGCAGGAACCAGGATGCTGCCGACTCTGCCGCAGAGAAGTTACGCCGGGCTGAAGAACGAATTGCTGGACTCGAAGCATATCAGGAACAGTCAAGCCGGGAGGGCCTTTCGATCCGGAAACAGCTACAGCAAGCGATGCGCGACATGCAAAATTCTGAAGCTGAAAAGGCTGAAATGCTTCAGCAATATGAACGACTCCGCCTAGAGAGCAACGCACTAGAAGTCCAGTTAAAGACCCTGAAGAACCTTTTGGAGGAACGAGGCGTAAACCCTGTTGATCACCGACGCTCCCGAGTACTTGACAGTCCGAGTTCTCGCTTTGGCACACCCGAACTCAACCGCGTTCGAGAGTTGGAACAACAGATCGATTCGATGAATAAAGCCCACGAGGAAATGCGGGCAATGTTTGAACAACGCGAACATGATGTGAGTAAGGAATGGGAAGAAAAACTACAAGCACTCCACAACGACCACCAGGCGGCCGTTAAGTATCTCCGGGGCACTGAGAAAATGCTTACAAAAATGAAGCAAGAGCTTGATCGGTACAAAAATGCAGCGAACAAACTAGAAGAGGAACTGGCACAAGCCAAGCAAGCATCCCATTCCAATGAGACACCTGCAGGATGGGAAGCAGAACGCGAATCCCTCCGTAACGAACTCTCTTCCTCACAAAACAATCTCAAGACTACCGTCGCTCGTCTTGAATCACAACTCATCACCTTGGAGGCAGATCTAACGTCTGCACGCAAAGATTCAGAAACTGCTAATCAACGCGCTCAAGAACTTGAGAGCATCGCAGCTCAATCTAGATCAGATCTCGATACTGCAAGACGTCAAAATGAAGCGCTTGAGGAACGTGCCCGCGAAGCCGAAACTCGCGTTCAGTTATTCTTAGACCAGTTCGAGAGCTCGGTTGACAATTACCGTCGGCAATCCATGATTTCTACGACCGCTAGTACTATCAATGGAATATCAGGCCACCGCCGAGCTGGACACAACAGCATCTCTGGTGACAGCATCTACAGTTCAGCCGATGACGATGGTTCTAGCACGCCTGATGCCAATATGCATCTGAAAGGAGACGATGCGTCTGCAACCCGGAACTCCGTTGCTCTTGACAATCTTGCCTCGGAATTAGATGCACTGCGCTCACACTGGGAAACGACCAACAAGGCATACAGGCTTAGTGACCGCTTCGAGTTCGAGCGTACACCTACATCTGAAAAAAGTGAGCTCAGCGAGTCTCTTGCGGCTTGGAGAAAACGGATGGACCTTGAAGACGAGGATAATGATAACAGTGGGGTTACAAAGGCGGAGCACAACAGGAACCAAAGTCAAAATTCCGCCAGCGGAAAGGCGACGGCGAGCACACCCACTGGGCCGGGTGGTAGCGCCATGATATAAAAGTCTTTGGACACAGGATGGTTGGAAAGAATAAGAGTTGGTGTTGTATTGTCTAGCTGTACGAGTTGCACGACAGGAAGGGCCTTCGTACGCGGGCGTAATTTACTAGGGTTTTTCTTTTTTCATTCCAAAAAACCCCTAGATTTTCATTCTTGATCTGTTTTTTTGAATTACTTTCTTTTTTTTTTTTT
>AJFL01000065.1:0-50082 GCA_000467735.1 Rhytidhysteron rufulum CBS 306.38
CGCTGCCGGCAGGAGAGCGGCCGCGGGGCTCAGGGGCGGCGGCAGTGTTCTGATTCTCGAACATGGCCCGTAGGTTGCGGACGCCGCTGCTGGGAGTGTTGGCTGACATGGCTGCGACGGAAGAGTTGCAAAGTGTCAGTCTGGGTTGAGGTTGTAGTGGTGGGAAAGAAAGTGTCCTTTTCGCAAGCTAGGGCTGGGTGTAGTCGGGGGGTGGTTCTTCTAGAAAATGAGGGCGACCGGGGTCAGACGAGTTGGTGAAACGCGTCGCAGATTTGGCTTGTTTACCTTGCAGCAGGCCCAGGACAAGCTTTTGAGAGGTCGGGGTGCGTGAAAGAGCGAGGGAGAAGAGACTCACAACGTCTGCAATGCCAACGGCAGAGAGCTAATCACCCGACGATCTCTTGACGGCCAGAGAGGACGGGGGAGAGCAGCAGTGAAAGGGGGCAACCTGCGTCCAGAATAGGTGGCTCTTCAATATTGGCTGGCCCCTGCACCATTCAATTGTGCCAAGCCCGCGCAGCCTGAGTCGCTGACTATGAAATTATGATTATTATGGGCGCGAAGGGGAAGTTGTAAGGGGAAGGGGGAGCGCGCTGGCAATTCACACGTTACGATTACCATGTCTCTATGACAACAGCAAGACGTGTGTGCAGCGGGACACACAAAAAACCGCCGCTGTGCTGCCAAAATCGTTGTGCCATACGAGCCACCAATCATGGCAGCTCATGCGTCTCCGATTGACCAACGAACCTGAGACTCCACCCACCACGCAAGCAAGCAACAGCAACAACAGCCGACCCATCCGTTTCATGGTGATTAAAAAGATAGATGGTTCATACTGAATCTCAATCGTCCATATTCCCCTTAAACAGCGGCATCTCCATCTCCTTAAATACATCTCACAGACCGCCCACCTCAACTTCCAATACACGAGAGACTGCGGATCACGATGATGTTGTCTAAGACCGCCCACCACCACCACCACTAACTCATCTTCCAACCTCAATCATGTCCCACTCCCGCGCAAGCTCCCCACACGAATGATCCTTCCACACATGCTCGACCAACGCCGCAACATCCTCACAAACCGTATCCGCCGTTCTATCCCTACTGCACAGCACGCAAGCAAATCTGCCCCCTTCCCGATGACATTTAACCACAAACCTCGCACCAAGGTGAAAAACACGATCCTTGCCCGGGTCTCTATCATGCTCTTTGACAATCTCCCACGCCTTACCAGGCTTGATCGGGATGCGGAAATTGCAGTATGGGCATCGTCCATCGCCGCCCGGCTTGTAGCTATCCGCTAAAGGTTGGTCCATGTGGTCTTGGAGGTCGGATGCATAGATGCAATATAGACCGTGCGGCGCTGTGCGGCTCGCTGTTGTGCCGGATCTTGCTCTTGAGTGACTACTTGTTGTGTCCGACCACACGACTTCCCGACGAGCGGGCGCGGTGCTCGTACTTCTAGGTGGAGGTGGTGCTGGAGCGGTAGGTGGAACTGTAGATGGGCGAGTTGGCATGGGGGGTGGTGGGACTGGAGTTGTGACAACCATTCGCTGATGCTGGTCTATCAGCGCATCTATTGAGCGCTCGCGTGCTGTGACTGTAGATTGAGCGAGTTTGGACATGTGTCGAGAACCAAGCTCCAGAGCTGGAGGATATGTCGACGGGGTAGTCTCTTGGAAAGCCTGGATGATAGCTTGTTGTATCCCGATGATTTGCATCTGGAGCTGGGTCTGCGCGATCACTATTGCGCTCGTCAGATATCTGGCATACAAACAGCGTTCTTGTATAATGCTTACAGTCACCTCTGGCGAATTGCCCTCCCAGACGGCGAAAGCCTCGATCGTATTCCTGGCGAACGAGGGCGCCTGAAGCAAGCATAGATTCTTCATCTTCATCGGCGGGAAGATCTCTACGGCTCTGTCGTCGAATATGAAGGGACCTGTGCCGTCGAATTGGCACACCACGTTCATCGATCCATTCATCGTCTGAGACCTCCTCTTGTTGTCTTCTCAGCTTTTTGAATAGATCGATGGCAGACCTGAAAGACTCCTCGAGAGAACGGACCAAGGATTCCACGGTCAATGCTACCTCAGGAGGTTCGTTTACCTATCGAAACCCATAAGCTTAACGTCGACTTCAAAAATCCAAATGCCCAGAAAACTTACTCTTCTAATGCGCTCCATAGTTTCTCGATTGTAGAAGTGTTAAGTGATCGCACTCACAACGCAAGAGAAAAACCCAAAACTTGAACGTTTCTAATCAAGGCGAGACAAGGCAAAACAACAAAGCAATATCTAGTGAAGCAAAAAAGTAATCAGGCAACCATTCTCTCACCGGCCGCCAGCAGCTTCACTTCACTTCACCCTTCTGCAATCATTAGCCGCGTGTCACTTCGCCCCAACAGCGCAGCAAACAAAAACCCCCCATCCCATTCGGCTCTCGGAACCGCCCAGGATTTCAGCCTCCACATTTTCTCAGCCATTTTTGCAGACCCCCGTTTTCCCGTTCAGCGGTGAGCCAGCCTTACAAGCTTATGTTTAGACAGCAATCCTCCCGCCACTAATCCTATGTTCATGCATGGTTGTGTTTAGTTGACCAGTGGCGTCGTGAGATGGTTGTACGTGCGGTGGCTGTGGAGGGATGCACTAGCCACTTTCACCGCAAGTTTGAGGGTGAGTCAATAGATAATAGAGTGTGATGATGTGTTCTTGAATTAATAGAAGAATTTACTTAATTGATTAAAGTCTTGATAACAGCTCTTTGGAAAATCTATTGAATATGTCTATGTACCGACTAAAATGCGCTATTGTAAGCCTCAGGCATGATATGGTTCAATGCCTTAGCTATAAGATAGTAGTAAGGCCAACATAAAAAGTACGACACAATCAATAGGTACAAATGAATGACCAAAGAACACTACTCCTTTTCCATTACATACATTTTAAAACATCATACCCATCCTATCCCCCCAAAAGCTGATTAACAAAACACTCCGCAATCCCATTAAAATACCAAGTATGCGCCAGCACATCCGTAAAAACCCACGCCGAATTCCCCTTCAAAAGATTAACACTCCCCTTAAACACACTCACATCCCCCACCCGCACACTCTCCCAATTCCCCCTATCAATATAATACTCCGGACTAATATGCACGAATCCCATCGCCACAGTCGGTAACCTAGGCACCGGATCATTATAATGCGTAACCCGGTAATTACCCCCAGCTTGATTCGAGATAAAGTCGCTGAGTTTCGAGCCTCCGATTCGAGGCGCCCCGAAGGTGTAGAGTGCGGTGTTGTACCCGCTTTTACGCAGATCGGCGGCTGCGAGGCTGGCGATGGCTCCGCCGAGACTGTGCCCTGTGGTTATTAGTTGGTAGGTTGGGTGGGCGTTTGCGGTGCTTTTTATGGCTGATAGGACGCCTGTACGGGCTTCGCTCCAGGAGTTCCAGAAGCCTTGGTGTGCGGTACCTGGGAGGGAGTTAGTTTGTGAGATGCATTGGGAGAATATGTTGAACGTACAACCATCGCAGAGATCGGTTTTGACGACGGAGAAGTCGAAGTTGGTTATCCAATTCTTGATAGAGGCGGAGCTGTGGCGTGCTTAATGGACGGCCTCTATTGAAGTGAAGTATTTCACATACCCTCGAAATGAGACTGCGATAAGTCGGTTCGTATGGTCAACAGCAACAAATCCTGTGACGTCTGTTTTCAATGAGCTAAATAAATGGTTAGTTTTGAACAATTCAAGAATGAATATCTAAGGACAGAGAAAGTGACGCTTAAACTCTCTTAAGAGTTCTCACTTACTGCTGAAACTCTGTGATAGATGTTGTATTTGCAGATTGCACCAAAGGGCAATTATTTGCTGAGCAGATAATCTTAGTATTTGGTGAGTCGTTATTCGCAGAACAGTAAGCTGCTGCAGCATATTGTTCAATCAGGTTGAATGTTGCAAGTACATCGGCAGTAACAGCTACATAGGAATATTAACCAATGAACTTCAGCCTCAAAATGTGCACTAGATGGGATTTACCTCTCCTCTCATGCGTGAGGGGTGCTGCAAATGTAAGAGTAAGGGAGCAAAAGAGAGTCAGAAATGAAGCTATGGAGATAAAGAAAGGCATATTGGAAGTAATGAAGTGAATGACTAGAAGTGAGAATATTAGAAGTTAACGACGGTTTTTAGAGAATCAAACGGCTCCGAACATCTCAGGATGAGTCTACAACCACGCTTTTCAATACATTATGGACACAAGGTAAGCCCACCGGCATGGAGGAACAAGGCTGTTCAGTCCCAAGCAACACTGAAGATATCAAGCCATAATAAGCCATCACAAGTTTTCCGTGTGTGGTCGAAGTGTCATCTAACGAATCAACAGCTTTATACACTATGAAGATGCAGAAGTAACCAGTTAGCTCCTTCAGCAAATTTGTTTATCCACGATTCTTATTGGATAACTCAATGGTGTGATCTATGTGAACCGGCAACTTAGATTGCGGAGTGCGTATGGAACGGGAAGGCCGAGGCTCTGGATTAGGACCGTTGTACAAAGCCACGAGCGGGTGCAAACCCGATGTTATTTGACATGTGGTGTTTTTCCTCTATCATTGGTTGGAAGATGAATGGAATTGGTGTGATGGTCTTCGCGCTGTTCCTTGCGACGCTAGCTACGTCGGGTATAGGGCGGCGACTGATCTTCAACTTCCTTGACCCCTGACTTTCCCTTCTCCGCAAAGTTGAACTCTATTCATGCTTCAGAGAGGTACTTACTCTACAGAAGTAGAATACTTTCATGGAACCATTTCGGCAATCAAACTCGCCTTCCATCTAACCAGAATTGGTCCAGAACTATGCTAGTGGAGGCTTATATCAAACTATTGATAATATTCGTAACATCAATCGGAGCCTATTTGAACTTGTACACCCCGGATCGACACAGCATATTCTGTGATAGCTGAAATGATGAAAACCGGAAGGTGTAAGGCTATTAATGCATCTCGACCGTCTTGGAGCGAACTTCGTACACGAAGGCGGCTCTCACTAGATACCAGCTTTAGCTGCGTCGAGGCCTCCAGGCGATACTAGTAGCACCGTGTGCTCGGCGTATCCAACCTTCACCGTGGACTAAACGTGTGAATATCATTATCATTGCCTAAGTGCACGAACAAGTCTTTGAGCTAGGTACGTCAACTCATTGGTGCTCGTAATGAAAGGAAATGGGGATGATTCTTACCTAGACGCCCGGACCGCAAGCTACCCAAGTCTTATATGTTACACTGCTTTAATATGCAGAATTTTACTCTCGGCCTACATCATAGCATGTCGTTATGAGCTAGATGCATAATATCCTCGAAAAATGCATTATGATCTAGACCGGCGTCATATGGGAAAGTATCTAGTAATTCCCCAAAATCAAGCGACTCGTTTCCTAGAGGCATAGGAATATTCTGTGTTTCATTTACGTCCTCATTCATGGGTTGTACATTGGATTGCCCTGTGATTCCGTCGAATGAAGGATATTGTGAAGATGTGTCGACATCATTTGAGATAGGTTGAGGGATATCATCGCCCGAGGAGGAAGCGCTGTCGACCTTGGCTATGACTCTCTTTAGTCGTTCGTTAAGAAGAGACGTGAGCAGTCGTACGCCATGTGAAGCCATTGCGCTGATATTCCATTGCTGGAGAAGACTGATTGCCCGTTCAATCCAGGTTTTGTGATCGACGAATTCAGGGTCTTTGTCTGCACGATGGAAAATGTCCAAGCAGAGCGTTATGCCGGATGTAACTATGAAAGCCTAAATGTCTGTAAGCAGACTATCACCAAATAGAAGTACAGGAATGATAATTCTTACCTGCTCTACCCACCATTGTGGCTGGTCGCCTTCTCTCGCAACCTGTTCCATTAACTCGATGATGTACTTCGAACTTGACACACACGCCCATCGACTATAAGAATACTGGGAGCACTTGAAGCTTTTCCCCAAGAAACTTTGATGGGCCATGATGATTTTATGGGCAACACAGACTTGGAAACTCCGTCTCCCCCAATACACCCATCGCGGCCAAGACGGGTCAATCGGTGTATTGGGAAGAAAAATTCTAGGAATATCGTCCCCATATTCTAACGCGCGAAGTTTGGAGTCGTAACGTAGAATTATGTCATACTTTTCGCTGCATTCTTTCGCGTCGATCAGTGCATCAAAAAATTCGCGCATCATCGAAGCTACAACGAATAGGTAACGACTAAAGTGAGGGATTGTTGGTTTAGCATCTCCGACTTCTTTCATCGATTCGTCGTCGTAAAAACCAGGCGGTGATGTCGTAAAATGTCTGGGATTTAATGTATACATCCCAGTTGATGATGCACTAAACCAGTCTTGCCAGCACATGGAAGCCCATAATCTCCGTCCAATCTCTCGTTCAACTATAACATCTCTTTCTGCAACAGTTGTCCAGCGGTCATTTTCTTCTGGTTTACGCACAAGACGCTGAAGACCTAGGCCTTTTGCAATGTTATGAGCAGCGCCCAGATATATGAGAAACTCTTTGGAACTACCAAGAAGATGTTCTGAAAAGTGCATTGTCACGATGGCTTGGATGGAGTATAAATGGAACTTGTAAGCAAATTCGCCAAGAAGCAGGCATGAGATTGTAGCCCGACACCATTGTCTAGGTAGTTGCCTCTTCTCGCATGCCGAAAACCCCCAAGATGCCGAGACAGCTTCGGGTGAGCAGAGTAAGCTTGCTGACAAGATAGCGAAGAGCAATGCTGTCCACCGAAAATCCAAATCCTGGAGTTGGAGGGTCGGCGACTTGTTGTAGGCCTCGAACAAATTCTGGCGAAATTGGGGGCTGTGGACTACCCCACAGTAATATGCGATGCATGTCTCATGATATTTCACTAGATGGAGGACTTGATGTTTGGGAGGAATGAGAGATTGCAGGTGATAGATCTCGACAGCTCGGGCTGGGGGTGAAAAGGCGCCATCATAAGGACGATTCTGGTCTTGTTCAGGAGCTGGCTGGTTGTCCTTGTCGGCCTCCAAAGGGTTAATGTTGAAGTCAGAGAGCTCCGACTTGCCCCAGGTAATGAACTCGATGGAGCGAGGAGTGGCTTGGGACTGAGGAGTGCTAGTTGAGACTGCATTCAGCGGGGACGGGGCCAATATGGAATCAGTATTAGTTGGGAGTGGAGGCCCCCTGCTCTCGATAGGCGGAGGAGCAGCGGCAGGGATACTGGTAGGAGCAGTCGGTATGCTTTGGGGCCAGGCAGATTGTAGTGATTGTGGGGAGGTGTCGGGACGAGCCATCGGCGAAGCGGTCTCGGTGGGTTGGCGTTTGGGGTATTTGCGGTGGATGTTTGGATCATAGCCATCCGGCCACTCGCGCGAACAGAGATGGCTCTCTTTATTCTGGACACAGCGGCCACAGGGGATTTTGCGGTCGCATTTCTGCCTGCGCATGGAGCAGCGCGTACAAGTCTGACGCGCTTTAGGCATGGTTGAGTCTGGTGCAGCTAACTAGACAGCGGGTCAAGAGGAGCGGGACAGCAACTCCCAGCGTTCAAAGGAGCATGACCTCAGACGCTTGTGAAGGAGAAATACTGTCGTTGATGTTGTCCGAGCAATACTCGTACTAGCATGTACGACGCTAACCACAATCGCTCCTCGCTCGGCCATCGGTCAACTCGGATGGCGAGCCAAGCCTTACGGCGGCTGCCTGGCCTTCAAGAGCAGGGAAGGGTTAAAATTAGAGAGATCGAAGATCTTGCTAGAATTCCCAGCTACTCGGTCTGTGGTAGTAGTTATTATATACAAAAGTAGCTATACCTTCATGAGCATATGTAGCATGTCGTCACCACAGAGAGCGGGCACCATCACGTGATATCGTTTCAATCTATTAAGCTATCTGTCCCGCTACATATACACACGCAGGTAGCAGTGAACTAAAAAGAAAAGGCCTCCCCGTGTTTTACCCGTGCCCCCCGTACCCCTCTCAGACCTTAACTCTAACCTTAAACCCGACCAACGACGCTCGCGCAAAGATGAACGCCGTGGCGCCAGCTAGCAACATAACTCCTGAAAAGATCTGTAATCCTCGGAAACTTCCATGATTCCGCGACACAATGGCTCCTCCGATGGGGTTACCCGCCAATCCAGCCACAGAGATAATGGCGAATAGCAATCCACTTCGAATACCAATCTGTTCGACCTTGGAAATGTGTGCGATCTGAGCGGGAGCAAGTGCAACAAACGCTCCGGACGCGAAGCCGTAGAGACCTGCGAAGACGATGAATGCCGCATTCGACGAGGACGGTAGCCAGAGAGCGAGAACGAGGATGCCTGCAAAGAAGGACATCAAAGTCTGCATGTTGAACCTGCCAACCTTGTCGGCTATGATGCCAGGGAAGATTCGACCCAAAATGCTAGTTTTGTTAGAAAATATCGATCATACGTCGTAGCATACGCTTACCTGCAGGCATTGAGGATAGGAATGAGGTAGTTGGCCGTGCTGGAAGACATTCCATTCGCCAGAGCTTGCACCTCCACAAAGTTGATGGGGATGAAAAGGCCCATGAAGAAAAGGAAGGCTGATCCTGTGGTTGACAAAAATGGCAGTTCCTTAAGTGGTTGGGTAAAGTCTGAGAGAACGAAGGCTCTGTGTCTAGGGGGGAGACGCGATGAGACGCTGAAGATAGCGATGAGAAGCATGCCGAGGATGACAAAAGCGTCAACTCTCATCGCCCATCCGTAACCAATCTTGGGAATCAAATGATTCGTCATAATTGGGAAAATGACACCCCCGAGACCAGACCCAGCAGCGGTGATTCCGAATGCAGCACCTCGTTTCTTGTAGAACCAGGTAGTGATCGAACTCATAGCTAGAGCACATTAGCGGGAGACGTTGTGAAAGGATGCGAATAGCATTACCCGCATTGAAGATGCAGTTCAACCCCAGTGGACTACAGATGCCTTGGGCTAGAATGAACTGGTAGTATTCCTTGCAGATCGAGGTCATCATCAGGCCGAGGACGTGGAAGAAGGTGCCGAAGATGAGGATATAGCGAGGGCCATAGTTGTCAAAGAAGAAGCCCACAACGGGTCCCTGAGATACTAATCAGCTGTCGTCATCATTTCGACTGGCATGGTTTTTCGTACTAGTATGAACATTGTGAAAATTTGGAGGGAGGAGATCCAGGCTATTTCACTGGGCGAATACTCGCTCAGTTGGTGGGTTTGGTAGTACGTCTGGAAGACTCCTACGCAGTTGAGCCAACCGAAACTGCAGAACAAGCAGCAGAAAGCACCAAGCAGGCAAAGCCATGCCTGTGCCCCTCCATCTGGAAATTGACTTGGGTGGTAAGGGTTGACTGCAGGCTCGATAACCAGCTCCTCCATAGGGCGCTCGACTGGTGGGTTCTCCTCGTCATCGGCTTTCCTGGGGTCGACGGTGTCATCCATGGAGGGCGCGGAAGATTCAGACCTCTTGTTGTCGAAGGAAAAGCGTTGCGGTTGACGGCCGCCTGGATTTGTTTGCGGGAGCATGGCGGGAGAGAGAGAGAAGAAAGAAGAGACACAGAGACGCAGGGCAGGTCCTTAGAGGGGGAGAATCACGTCACGCAGCAAAACAACACGGCTGAAACGAAACCAGTAGACGGCGACAGTGAATGAGATAAATAGTCAAAAGAGTATTCAGCTAGGTCGGACATTGCGAATCGCGTCCGACTGCATCTCCGACTAGGATGCGCCTCGTTGTCGTACATGGGCAGAGGTGCTCCAGGTTATCGGCGCCATCGGCTTTGGTCGGGAGGCGCATCGCACCTGGGCACTGGGCACTCATCAGACGCCCTTTCTGGCGGGCCCTTCTTGCATGGTGGCCGCTACCCAGGGAGGGTGATGAAGGAGGGGCGAGGAGGGGAGGAGGGGGAGGAGCGTTGTTTGCTGCTGACTTGCCGTGTCACGACGCTCGGATCACAACCCAACACCACCTCGTCGGCCAACGCTGCAAACAACAACCTCCTTCCCTCCACCTCCAACTGCCATTGGCCTCCAACAACACCTGGGATGACACCCGTCGACATCCTGCCAGCTGCTGTGTCACCTCGGCCATCAAAATTACTGAAACCCTCTCTGGCCTGTCTATGTCTGCGGAACGTTGGGCCAATGGTGTTTGCTTCGAGAAGCCCTTGCACGTGGCAGCGCTGGCTGTATCGTACATCGCCAAAACGAGTTCGGTACAAAAAGCCCGAGATGCGAAACTCCTACAAAGGGGAGCATTTTACCTTCTTTGATCCCAATCTATATGATCTATTCCTCAACCGGAGTTAAGCTCTTTTGTACATTTCTTCTACCAAGTAGCAAAATTCCATTACCATATTCATCCCATCCTATCTCTTCACCAAGCAATCCTAGCAAGGTACCCCTCAGGCCGTCTTCTCACTGCATATTTCCTCGCTTCATCCATGACTAAAAGACCGAGTCCAAATGCAGCAGGCAAGAAGAAATGCTCAACCGGAACCTGCGTTGTAGCAATGACGCGTTGAAGGCCTGGGGGATAGCAGACTGGCGAGACAATCAGCGTCATGCCCGAAAGGAGCGATCTCATACTTACAAATAAAGACAATGACTAATGCAAAGACCATGGCCGGGAAAAGAAGCAGATTTTGCGTTCTCTTATTAAAGATCGGTGGTTGCTGAAAGACACTCAACCGCCTAGTCCTCGTTGCCATGAGGTTAAAGAGTTGCCTTCACGAAACGAATCAGTATTTCCCCCCATCATGCGAGTATACTCGAGCACTTACATTACCACCAGCGTGACAAAATAAATAGATGACGCTTCGTTGCCCATAGCCGTCACATAATCAGGATCGTACTGGGGATCAAGCGACCCATACTTCAACCACAGCGCGCTGAAAGGAACACCCTTCCTCTCCATATACCAAAAACCCATTGCGAAGGAGCAAAGGCATTCGAGAAGACCGAGAATGAAATAGGCATGGAAAATGAGTTTCGGGTCAACCAACTTGTCCTTCTTCGTGTTGCGGGGTGGTCGGAGGAGAAGGTCAGCTTCTGGCTTCTCATATGCTAATGTGATTGCGGCGGCGCAATCCGTAAAACAACTATCAGGTGTTAGATTTTATCGACATTCTGTGATGGAAGAAAGTTTTACCAGATGATGATCATCAAGAAAGAGGAGAGAATCTGTGGAATACCGAAGAGGACATTGGTCACCACAGGCCCTATTCCATGTGAGTTGAGTTGTGTGCCAATTATAGAAGGACTTGGGTTGTACTTACAAAGTTCGCTAAAACTTCCAGCAGGAAGTAAGTAGACGATCGTCTTTTTCAAGTTGTCATACACAAGTCGCCCATACGTAACGGCCTCAACGATGGCGGAAAATGAATCCAAGAGCACCATATCACTAGCCTCAATCGCGATATCCGAGCCGCTTCCCATAGCTATTCCAATATCGGCAGCCTTCAATGACGGGGCATCGTTCACACCATCACCGGTCATACCGACAATGTTATCTCTCGCTTGGAATTCTTTGACAATGCGCAGCTTCTGCTCCGGCGTAGTTCTAGCGAAAACGATTTCCTGATACTGGCAAAGTTGATCCCACTGGAATTCATTCAGAGACATAAGCTCAGGACCACTGAGAACAATAGACTTTTGGGGGGACGATTCGATAGTGTGGCGTGAAAGGTTGGATATATCATGGGTTTCATTGGCATTGCTAATGATACCGCATTCTTCGGCAATCTTTTGAGCTGTGAGCTTAAAGTCTCCAGTAACCTATTCAAGTAAGTACTGCACTGGCGCATGCGCCAGATGTGGGACCGATCTCACCATAAAGATACGGATAGATGCTCCCCGCAGGATTCTAACCACTTCCGGGATTTCATCGCGCTTTCATACACTCAGTTTCTAGTACACAGTGGTTACGTTAGGAAAACTCACCGGAGGATCAACAATGCCAACCATGCCGACGAATACTAGATCTTCCCTTGCACATGCCAGCACATCGCGCTCGCAGTTCGAAGAAGAAACTAGAAAGTCCGCACTCATGGATTTTCGAGCAAGAAGGATGACTCTTTTGCCCTGACGTGACCACTCGTCCTTGATTTGCTCGATACACCGGATTTCCGTGGATGTGATGTCATTGGTTATGCCAGTATCACTTAGAGATTTGCTACAACGAGGAAGCAAGATATCCGGGGCACCCTTGATCATGAGGACCCTATATTGGTAAGAACAAGCCATAGTCCATGAATTCATAGGCTTACAGCTCTCTATTTTTCTCTTCGGATTCATCCTCAGGTTGTTGGCTCATTACCCGTACCATGAACTTATTCTTGCTATTGAAACCAATCTCAAACATCTTCTTCCAGTTACGTCTAAGCTGAACTACAGGCCCAAGACTTTCGGATAATCGAAGAATAGCCTGGTCGGTCGCATCGCCGTGGACCCGTCGCTCGTAAAGGGGCAGGTGCATTGTTGCAGCATCGAATTCTCCCGCATTGCAAAGACCTGCAAGGATTCTAAGATGGTCGATGACATCTTCACGCTTCTGGTTGTGCGCAGTCGCGATACTGAATTCCGAACGAAAGATTGCAATTGCATCCCGGGCTGCCTCCGGGGTATATTCTTCGCTACCTGCGAAGATATCCGTAACGAGCATTTGGTTCTAAGGTAAAGGTTAACATCAATATATCTAGACGGGTAAGGTCCTTATTACCTTGGTGAGGGTACCGGTCTTATCTGAACAAATGACACTGTTAAGAGTCAGCGGTAAACTCTTAACAGTTGAGTGCATTCATACGATACTGCCCCAAGCGTTTCGACTGTTTTCAAGCTCTTGCACAATATCTTGTTCTTCCGCATGATATTTGCCACAATGGTCAAGCTTGTTGTCAACGCCACCGGTAAGCCTTCAGGAATGAACGCAACTGCTACGCTCACGCAGTCCACGATAAGCAACGGAACGTCGATCCAATCCGGATGATCTTTTCGTAACCATGCCGCCCTAAGAACTTATCAAAATATTCCTTTCATTCCTCAAGAACCATTGAACATACCATAGAATGATGATGAGCACCACGACGCAGACAATGAATATCGAAATTATGAATACAAATCGAAGTATTTCCTTTTGCAAAGTAGTCATTCCAGTCTTTGGTTCATTGGTCAGCTTTGCAATACGTCCGAAGATGGTGTTGTCGCCAATTGCAACACAAATGCCGACGCAATTGCCAGATATACAGTGTGTTCCTTGCAAACCGATGCAATGAGTTTCGAGGTAATTTTCATCAGTCGATTCGACACTTGCATGTATGGGTTCCGATTCTCCTATAGGGGAAGGTATGTCAGTACTGGAGCAGAAAATTCGTCATCGAAAGCAAAGCAGCGCTAACCTGTCAAAATAGCTCGATCAAACATTGCATCACTCGATACATCGATAAATCGCACATCCGCCGGAAGCTTATTTCCCTGCTTGATGTAAATAACATCGCCAGGCACCAGATCAACAGCAGTAATGCTTGTCTGCGATCCATCCCGTAAGACCATACACTGGTCTGGCAACATAGTTGTAATCGAAGCCATAACCCGCGAAGAGGACCAATCCTGCCACGCGTTGAACGCAGCCTGGATGAAGAAAACAGCCAGCAAGACTATCGCTAGAGCCAGGTTTGCAGGCGCGGGTGGATTTCCAAGCGGTCTCCATGCCACGAAAACGAGGATGCTGGCGATGAGCAAGATGGACCCAAATCCTCCGAAGAAGTATCCTGTTATCTTTTGCAAGAGCCTCGAGGGCGGTGGTGTAGGTTTGTTCTTGCCATACTCAATGGCCCGGCGCTCGACTTGGTCTTCCGAAAGACCTTGAGACTGTGAGACTGAGAGGCGGTGGTAGAGCTCGTCAGGGGTGATTGAATGCCATTCGAGTCCAGCTAGGTCTGTGGTGTTGTGTCAGAAGGGGTCCGTGCTGGTGTCAGTGAAGGATTGTAAGGGCAACTTACCAATGGCAGCTTTGTCTTTGGCTTTCTTCACAGCCTCTTGCTTCTTCTGAAGCGTCTCATCGACCTCGATGGATCTGGTTACGTCTTAGCAAAGAATCATACGTCCGAGAAGAAGTAACCGAGTAAACTTACAGCGTGCGATAAGTGATAGGAAGCGCGGCCTCTGGCTCAATGGTCCTACTATGGACGCTATGAATCGAAAGACTCGACGAATTAGACAAACGACGTCTAGGAGGCCTTTCCACACCAACGCGACTCTCATCGTCGTCAGCGTAGTGGATGCGCAGTGGAGGTTTACTCGAGGTATCCATGTCGGACATAAGACTCGGCAGTGCACAAAGCGAGGTACAAAAGATGAATCAGAGGAATATAATAGGATATGAATCAAAAGCAGTGAACAGCAGAGAGATTTTATATTCTCAAGACGAACGGAGAGCCAAATAACAAGATACCACAACCCAACAACCAAACTCCGGATTATGCACCCACGTGCGCGACGATCCAGACACAGCCCATCGCAATGAAAAGCGGTGTCAAGTACCCAGGTACACTCCCCTCCCAACAAGCTCGTTGACAAACTCGAACCGCGGCACTGGGACAAAGGAGCATCCAGCCTCTGCACGATGCTACGTCAGCCGGCGAAGTGACGTTGGGGGAAAATCCCTCAGACACATGCGTTTCAGCTGTGTAGTTTTTTTCCCAGCTAAAGTAGCGTTCGGCGATGATGACGATTGCGTTTTTTCATCGCCTTCTTTTCTTCCCGAACGTCTGGCATTCCTGATACTGGTTAGATATGAGGGATATTTGATGCGTTGAGCTGGGTGGCTATGCTGCTGTTGGCTAGCCTATTTCGGGTATGATTTGACGCTTTGATCATTTGGGGACCCGAGCGTTGTAACTTTATTCTGGCGTCGTTATCTTGTTTGAATGTCTGATGATGTTGTGCGCGAGAAATTTACTTCGCTATTTGCGGTTGGTTTTTTGTGCGGGGAGGTAATGAGGAAGGGGGTTTGAGAGGGGGTTTGGTCTAGACACCGAAACTGTGGCTACGGTGGAGTTGTTGATCTACCTGTGTTTTGTGTTCCCCGTAGATTCGACGCGATTTCCCGTTTGTAGGTATTCCGGGTTTCGCTGATATGCGAATACGGGATCTTCTTTTTTGATTATTGTGGCGCAACGCGCGACGGTGGTTTCTGGCGAGTGTATGAGGGTTTGTCACTGAGATCGTTTTGGCGCACTACATGATATTAGTACTTGTGGGTTCGAATTATCGTTCATAGGTTAATTCTTCGATGGTGGTGTTAGAATCGTTTGTTTGGGGCGTAGTTTGGGGTTGTATACGCTAGAAGTGGTTCTATATTTCATCTAAAGCCCGGTAAACTTGGTTTTAGTGCGTAAGTATGAGAAATTAGCTTGTCTGTAGAGGAAAAGGGGAATGTGTTTTCTTTAATCTACGTGATTGAGTTTGATTACTAAAGTGATACCAATTTCTTATAATGAATAAGTGCGTGCTTATCTAAAGCAGTTATGAGTCGTGTGTTGACGAGAGTGTTGAGTTAGGGTTAATACAGCGTAGGCAATGATCCTGGAAAGCTAGCTCAATACTACTATCTAGTTTGATACCAAGTCAATATATAGTGTTTCCTTCGATCAGGTTTCTACGTTTCTAAACGTGTATTCTAGTTAAGGTATAGAGCAAAGCCTAATGCTCCAAGGCTTGACACTTAGAGGTTTAAACTGTATACCTAGATTTATCCTAAAACTTGTAGTTAGGTGTTCACTAAGTTCTGATATAACCGAATCGAGATGCTTCTAAGGAACGTAGAGATATTTGGGACATCTCATGCTTTGATAAGATGAAGTTGCTGGAGGAAGCTTCGTCATTGGAGTGCCGTGCATGGTTTCATGTAAGTTTATGAGTCCATTCGAACAGCGTCTAAAGACAACAACAACATAGGTTCGTCACAGAAGAGATAAGCGCAGATTTAGTATTTCCTAATTTAACATTTCATTTCACATTGATTTTCTCATACATGCATAATAGAGCTACAAAAAGCCTGGGTTCGCCCACTGTGGTATCCATCCCAATCAAACCCTCTAAGAAGAAGGGTATACGCACTTAGTATGCGCAGTCTAAACATCGATAGCATCAACCGTAACGCCTTTGATCCATTCATATTGCAAAACACGAGCCACCTCTAGAGCTGACTCGTGAGAAACCAACGAGCCAACGAGGTAGAGGCTAGCGTCTAAACCAGCAGTAACGCCACCTGTAGTGATGAGCCTAGTGCCACCAAGTGGCATAGTAGCACGCCTAGCAATGGATTCTCGACGACGAGACTCGCGCCAGGCGTTGCTGCCCTTTCTTGCGATCGACTTCCTTCGACCTTGTTGGCCTGGAGGCACGTTCTCTCCTTGACGGGTCTTCTTGATGATGTACGGATTCTCGTCGGGGTTTTCACCCAAGTCGAACCGAGCATTGTTGACAACATATCTCTCTTCCATGACATCGGTACGCTCCGAGAGGTCACGTGTTGCGGCTTCTTGACAGAGCGATTCAAGCCTTGTGTAGTAGTCTGGGTGTGTGGTGGCAGCGAGGCCTTCCAAAAGACCCTGTGCGGCCAGGAGAAGAGAACCAGTAGAGACAGCGAGGATGGTACGCTCCTTCTCTGGGTTCTTCTCCTGGTGCTCGACGTACTTTTGGAGCAGCTGGAGAGGCTCGGATTTCTTCTGAAGCACTTCCGTTGTGTCACCGCCGGGGATAATGAGGACGTCGTAATCGTCGATTTCATCGTGGGCATCTTCATAGTCCATGTCGGCTTTGATGGTTAAGCCTTGACCTGAGACCATGGCGGAGGAAGCCCCGACGAATTCGCATTTGAATGCTTTGGTAGCTGTTGGGATTGATCGTTAGTCGAAACGTCCAAAACGTGTAAGGATATGCTCAACGAAACAAAGAGAAGAGAAGAGGCCGGCATTGAGGATGACTTACAGTTGTCCTTGGGTTGGTGAAGAGCCTTTGTGAGGACCTCAAGAGGGCCGGTGACATCGAGGGTGTCGTAGCCTGGGTAAAGGGCGAAGAGGACCTTGATGGTCTCGTTGGGACCATCGGCGCTGTCCACGATTGCACTCATTTTGAATAGCAGAATGAATTGAATAGGATAGATGGAGAAGAGGGATTTGGAGAGTGAAATGAAGGAGGTTGTGTGAGTGTGCGAAGGGAAACGAGGGGTCAGCTCAAGGTGGTGTGAGGGATGGGTCAGGCGCGGGGAGCTCCAAAACGTACTAGGGCCGACTTGCTTTGGCGTGTGCGAATTGCCCTCAATTGTGTCGTGCGCTATTTTCAACATCTCTCTCCCCTCTTCATTCACTGCATGATAGAAACGCTCTATCCATCTATAATGCGCAAATTAAGCATGTAATGATTGTATGGTAGCTATATGAACCTTAAAACCAGTGAAATAATGTCGAGAACGCCCTTTTCCAAAGAGTTAGTAACCAGACAAGTAAAGAATGACAAAAACGCACGGGGCAACCAAACCCAACCTTCGCACACGCTTGTCTTTGCGTGTCCCCACCCCCGCTCTTACCCCAGACGGCGCTAATTTGTCGACGTCACCTTGCTTTCTGCAGCACTCCCAGTCCTGCCGTCCCAATGGCACTTGTTGATGCTGTTAGACCTGCCTACGTTTCAATTAACATCGGAGTATACAATTGTGTTCACTACCAAAGTCTTCCCATGCTTAACCACCATATTCTTCGCTTTGAAGGTTATCACGGCAAATCTGGATCCATTCCAAAGTTTGGTACACCTAACAGACGGACTTCGATGGTCCGCGAACGGGACAATTCAGGGGCACAGTCCAGCATAAGATGCCCCACAGTTTGGTCGCCAAGAAGTGCATACATTTTGTCCAGCGAGACGGTACTCTCAATAGATGTTGTTTAGCTAATGGGATAAAACTTCTTCCTTAGCTGAGGCCATATTGAATTCTCTGGATTATTAAAATATAGGCAAAGAAAGGATGTGAAGCTTCGCCCAAACTTCCCTTTACGTGAAGGCGAAAGATGGGAACCTTGGTTAAGAGGAACGTTCTGAAAATCTCCTTGCCTGCATGCATTAGTGGTGCTGTTTCGGGCCGCATACTGTGTTCCATCTTCCGCATTGCCTAGCTATTTAGCAAGTGAATTAGTTGGGTATGTTCTAGGAGCTTCTATCATAGTGAGATCCAGTCTCATGAACGAAAGGCTTCATTGTCATGCTCTGAGGGCATCAATAAGATGGTATGGTGATCTACTTATCTATTCGTCGCGGCGTAGGAGATATATCTCGATTTGAAGTCATCCCGATAATGTTAGAAGTAAGTCTTTTGGATGCAAACGGAATCTGTAACGACCCGCACCAAAATACAAGGGCGAAACCAAAAGAGTTCCGAGACCTCCGCCAATAGCATGGTGGTTTAATAATCAACATGAATCGTAGTCAGGAATTAGCAGCACCTTGGAGCAAATAAAGTGATTCAAGCTTACAATTCGCCAAAGTGCCTCATTCCCCACCCATATACTCCAACTCTAAACGCCATATATTAACCAGCCCATACTAGAAAATCACTATTCAAGACCCTATCTGTCTAGCTGGTTGATAACCTGGCAAACGTTCCGCATCCCTAACAGCCTGACCTCTCATCGAAGGCCTCAACCTAATCAACCCCCCAAGCTCCTTAACCCTCTTCTCAAACCCACCAACCTCACCACCCACCTCTCTTTCCTCCTCCATCACTTTCTCCAACTCCATCGCCTCCTCATTCAAAACCCGCCAACGCATCTGCTCCTCCTCCCAAAAGAACAAAAGATTCACCAATTTCTTCTGCGCAAACGTACTAATACAGGAGACTTGATGCGGGAACTTGGGTGTGATGGCTCGGGTATTGATGGAGGGGGAGGAGGATGATAAGACGCCGTTTTTATCAGGGCTTTGTGAATTTGGTTTGAGAGGGATTTGGATTTAGTGACGCCGCCCATGAGGAATGATAGTTCGCCTAGTTTGGTGAGATCCTCCTCCGAAAGCTGGAATGTGAAAAGTTGGTCTTGTTCCGCTGGATCTAGATCTGTTTGGCTTTGAGCTTGGACGAGGTTCGGAATGGCGTTGTTCATGAAGCAGGTGAAACTGAATCTTAGTTCGCCGGATGCGGTGCGGTACATTTTGGTTATTGGTTTTGAGTAATGGGGGGAGAATTCGGAATGAAGATGACTGGGATTTGAAGATAATTTGAGAGTAATCTGACTTACACGGCGAGTTTTGCTTTTTCTAAATCTTCGGGAGTAAGACGATGTTAGTGTTTTAACGGTTACGAAAACGCTACAGAGCTCGTGGGCTTGAGGATCGTTCCTATTGGGTTTTGCCATGAGGCGTGTGCGCTACTACTTCGTATTGTTTATTGTATTAGTCTTATCTGTTGAAATCAACAAATAAGTGTTCCTTATTGGGAATGATTTTGTTCGTTTGTGTGAAGGTCGACCTTATCCAGAATCCAGCGTGAGAGGTACCGTATCTTCAGGGGAGTGAGCAAAGAATGAAGTTCAACAAGAGTTCAAAACGGAGAAACCTAGTGATTTAAGATAAGTCACTGAAAGGTGTTTGTATGTGAATACTGAGCAAAGCAAGGAACCCCTGTCTCCCGGAAAGGAGCCGAAGCATCCCAAACGTCATCGAGTAGTCAATCACAAAAACACCATCATCACCATCACTCACCACAACCCATCATGCCTCCCCCTCACCGCCATGTCCACCGACTACTTCCCCAAGCGCTCAAAGGTGGGACTTGAAGACCTCTTCAAAGGCCTCGTCACCGCATCCCACATCCTCCACTACCATGGAATCCTCGACGCTTACGGTCACATCTCCGTCCGTAGTCCAGATAACCCCGCCACATTCTGGATGCCATGTAACATGTCTCCAGCTCTCGTGAGCTCCCCAGATGATCTCGTAGAATACAATGTCGAAGATGCTAGTGCGGTTGAGAAAAATGCGAGGCTGGGGTACTTGGAGCGCTTCATTCATAGCGAGATATATAAGAGGTTTCCCGCTGTTAATAGTGTGGTGCATAGTCATGCGAGCGATGTGTTGCCATATACAATCAGTGGGGTTCCATTGAAAGCTACGATACATATGGCGGGTTTTCTAGGTAAGTTAGGTACACCAAAGCTCTAGTTCAATGGGGCTACCTAGCCGATGATATGTCACCTTTGGTTAATCGGTAATTGACCATGCATGTCTCGTTCAATATAGGTTCTAATGTACCGGTTTGGGATATCTCCTCCCACTACCCAAGTGGCTCGAAACATAACCTTCTCGTCGGAAATACAACCCTCGGTGCATCTTACTCCGCAGCCTTCAAACCCGCTACGTCAGCTGGCTTCATTTATTCAAAGGTTCGCTCGGCCCTGCCTTCGCAAATTGGAGGTGGGAATGTCGAGCCATCACATGAGCCCGATCATGCTGTGGTTTTGATGCAAGGCCATGGCTTCACTGCAGCTGCGCATGGCATTGAAGAAGCTGTGTACCAGGCTTACTACACTCGAGAGGCTGCGAGGACACAGACGACTGCTCTTACAATACACAATGCGTACTTTGGACATACGGTTGAAGGCAAAGTCGATATTGAAGGTGGTGGGAAGATCAAGTCGGCAAAAGCGAAGCCCGAGGGAGATTTGAAATACCTGAGTGATAGGGAATCGCACGATGCGTGGGAAACTAATCAAGGCACGGTTGCGAGACCGTGGGGGCTTTGGTGTAGAGAAGTGGAAGTACATCCGCTGTATAAGAACAAATGCCCTGGATGTGAGGATGCCTAATGATCACGACATTAACGACCTTCCGGATCCAGGAGTCTCGAGACCAGTAGTATGTATTAATTAGCTATTCATTTACTTTCTGAAAAATCTCATTACGGCTAGCCAGCCATCGTACAAGTTACGGTCGATTTTAAAATATATATTAAAGTGTCCATCTAGACTTTGACATCTCCTATTCTAGATCGCAAGGCGCTCGGGAACTATCGTGCCTAGAGCCAACCTTTTCCTCGATAAACGTTTCAACCTAAAAACCGCACGCCCCTAACCTGACTCTCCACCCGCTGAATCTGTCGATAGGTGGAATGTCCATTGCCAAGAAGGGACACGCCAAGGCCTCGATATTGACCCAATCAATTCGTGCCCCGCGGGCCATACCCGTTAGGCTTCATATCCGCCACTACTGTTTCGAAGCACGATCCAGGGTGTCCAGCCCTTTTACAAATTCTCCATGATATCCCCTTACCCCTCCATGGAAGAATTAATTTGCATCTGCCTCTTTTTCCCAATCAATGTGTGTCCTGAACCTAGCTCTTGCAAAGGTTAATTGACTTTTCCCCGGATTCCGCTCCGTGGGATATTTTGCGCCCTTGCATGGCGTTTCTGCTGGTGTAATATCGCGAATTAGATGCGCGTGTCTATGATGCTCGCGATAACAATGTTCCATAGATCAGTTGAGTTGCCGGTTCCGTCGTCCCTCGAGCCCGCCAAGTGCAATCGCGGAGATGAGGTGTTTCGGCGAAAAAGCGACCGGGCGAGCATTGCTTCTTTTTTTAAACCATGCGTGAACATGATCATGAATAGGGATTATATATAATGGAGGGGATGGGAATGCGAAAGAATAGCAAGCACTCCATAACCTTGTTAAGTGCTGTACCCTTCTTTTTAACCTGACACTCTTTTCTATTATAAGCTTTTCAACATGTTTCTCAAAAGCGCGGCCCTGGCGGCCTTTGCTTTTTCATCCTCAGCCTATGCTGCCTTTGGACTTACGACTTCGGGCTCCAATATTGTCATCGATGCTGGCTCTGAAAACCCTTTCGTGGTCACTGTGAATACTAAGAACTGCGATATCACTTCGATCAAGTACCGTTCGGAGGAGTTCCAGTCACAGGCGGCATTCACCCATCTCTCTTCGGGCTTGGGCAGCGCGACTGTCAAGGGCGAGGTTGTCTCAAGTTAGTAACACTCTGTGAAATACTTAGGATCCATGCTAAATAATTGTAGGCAAGTACGCTAAGGTGACATGTACGACTTCAACCCTGACCCACTATATTGTGGTCAAATCGGGTGAGGCTACAATCTACATGGCCACGAACACAAAGTCGGAGCCAGACGTCGGAGAGCTTCGTTTCATTGCCCGTCTAGATGGTAAGAAGTTGCCATTAGAGTACCCCTTTGGTTCGGTCTCGACCACCGCCGGATCGACCTCCACCGTCGAGGGTAGTGATGTCTTTGTTGTTAGTGGTCAGACTCGCAGCAAGTTCTATTCCAGTGAGAGGTTCATCGACGATAACACACACTGCGTGAACCGCGATGATGATGCTATCCATGCATGCATGCTCATCCCACCTGTCGCCTACGAAGGTTCTTCGGGTGGTCCTTTCTTCAGGTAAGTTTGTTTGCTCTTCTCCTGCAGGTTATGGCACTAATGATATGCCAGGGATATCAACTCCAACAATGTCGGAGACCAGACGCACTTGACCTTTTACATGAACTCCAACCATGCCCAGACTGAGAGTTACAGAATGGGTCTGCACGGCCCATACGCCCTCGCTTTCTCGCGCTCCGGTATTCCAAATGGGAAGACGCTCGATACGTCCTTCTTTAGTGAACTTAGCATCTCTGGTTACGTTGCTGATTCTGCCCGCGGAAGAGTCTCCGGTAAGGCTACTGGTATCACTGGAGATTTCCAACGTGTCCTACACTGGTACAACAGCGAGGCCCAATATTGGGTATACGCATCCTCTGACGGGTCCTTCACCTCTCCCTACATGAAGCCTGGAACTTACACGCAAGTGTTGTACCAAGGTGAATTCAAGGTTGGCAGCTCCAGCGTCTCAGTTTCAGCAGGTAAAACCACCTCTGCGAACATTGCAGCCAGCTTCGATTCACACACCACCATCTGGACGATTGGCGAATGGGATGGCAAGCCGACAGGTTTCAGGAATGCTGACAAGCAGCTGCGAATGCACCCATCTGACAGCCGAATGAGCTCCTGGGGACCATTGACATACACCGTTGGATCGAGTAACTTAGATTCTGTCCCCATGGCTCTTTGGAAGAGCGTCAACGGACCCTTCACCATCAAGTTCACGCTCACCGCTGATCAAGCTGCCGCCGCCACTCTCCGTATTGGAACCACGCTCTCATTCGCAGGAGGCAGACCTCAGGCGAAGATTAACTCTTACACTGCTGCTGCTCCCGCGGCCCCGACGAAGATTGATTCACGTGGTGTGACTCGTGGCGCTTATAGGGGTTTCGGAGAGGTGTATGACGTTGCGATCCCAGCTGGGACACTGGTCACAGGCAGCAACACCATCACCATTGACTGCGTGAGTGGCAGCAGCGGTGACACTTACTTGAACCCTAACTTCATCTTTGACGCCATAGAGCTGTTCAAGTAGAGGAGGGGAGGGGATTGGATAGGTGCGGGAGTCCCGAGGGTGGGAGATTATCCTTCTTTGTACATACATATTCTTGCGGTGTATATATTTCGTGGCGGCATTTAAGTTGGTCCCGAGCATTCGGTGGTGGCACGATGGATGGTGATAGTGGTGGTGCTGGCCTTGGATCTTGGGAGATAAGGATCTGGGGCGTTCTACCTAGCACAGCACAGGACTAACACGACGTTAGCTTCTTCCATGTGACTTAATAATGGCAACGGGCATGTTTAGTCTGTATACCTACGCTGTGTGCGATCGAGTCTTGCATGTCTGCCCCCAAGGGAGTGTTTCTGTGTGATGTCAGCGCGACGAAGGGCATACTCCACCTGCTCCTCCTGCTCGTCGTCTCGATCGATCCAGCGAGGCCGCATGCATGGGCGGGTGTGGGCGTAGATAGTGCAGGTGTCTCTGGCGGCACAGACACAGACAGGCAGATGGCTGAACGCGAGTGTCGTGAGAAGCGACGCGCAGTGCTACGAAGGACTGTTAGGGTGTAAGGGTTCAAGGGTGTTAGGGTGTCAGGGTGGACGACCACCTGAGAGTTAGTGTTAGTCGTGAGTTGGGTAGATTGCCTTGCCCTGCCCTCCAGCTTGGACCGTGGTGGCCCTTGGACGGTGGACCCTTGAGCCAAGAGCCAGGTTCAGTCCAGTTGGGGCGGGGCGGAACGAGGTTGGTGTAACGGCTTCATGGCCGGCCGCGCAGGATTGCTATTGGCCGCTCGTATCCCACCAGATGCTGCAGTTTGCCGGGCGATGGATGGATCATGAGAAGCGGTGCTCTGAACTTTACCGAGCATATCACTGTGCATTCTGATGTGCCCCTTATGCGGGGAACCCATGCACTGGCTGCATCAGAGGCCATCAGGCCAGGACCGTTGGGAATATGTGGGGAATCCGCAGCAGACTTTGGCGGTGTGGCGGTACGTTGATGCCAGGTGCATGAGCGGCTCCGGGCGAGCTGGTGCTGGTGCTGGTGCTGGTAGCTTCTGCTGGCGTCTTGTTGGCATTACTGGCCATCTTGACGGTGACGGCTCCGGCTGTCGAGGGAGCGGGTCCTGGGTGGGTGGTGTGATGGCGAGTAGGAGTAGCAGGAATAATAGTAATGGTATAGTAGTGAGGGATATCTAACGTACATACTGTATCCTCTCCTATTGTACTAATACTAATACTGCGCTGCACTCTACGCAAAACAATCGCAGAGAGCGTCTTTTTCCTGTCGCTTCCGTGTCCGTTGGGCTGTCTCTCATCCTCCTCCGCGCCCGATACCGCCAGAAGCGTAGGCAGATGGGCAGGCGGTCGTTGACGATATTCATAACACAGCCCATTAAGATGCCCACATGCCGTACATGGACTGACTGCTGCTTGTTCTCGTCACGAGTAGCGCACGTGCTCGAGGCAGAGGCGACCGGGATACGCACCGCAGCAGCTCTGAGCTGGTTGGACAAGTCATGTTTTTGCTGTGCGTTGCCGAACGCTGCTCGTCGACAACGCCTGGGATGTTCGGTGACGGCGGAACAAAAGCCCAGGATCTTTTTCCCATGGCGATCAAGCGGGCTAGTTCCAGCTTCCCTGATGGCTCTCATGAATCCCGATGCAAGGAGACCTCTCTAATCAGCTCCTTATCGGGACCACACCGAATTGCTCAAGTCTCGCGCGCACGCCTCCTCCGGGAATCATTACCGCAAACCTGACGTCTACCGACCTAGATGTTGTTGTCATCATCAGCCACGGCAGCATCGTGACTGACGCCCGCAGCTCATGCAAGCACCGAGTGGGCTGCATGACATAGGGTAAAGGAATGCCGACCGTGTCGCTTTCGATTCGGACGATGATTTTTTTTATTTTTTTCATCTGCCGAGGGAGGCACGGGGCGAGTAAGTCGAGGGATCAATAGACGTTTAGTGATTCCGTCGTAGGTAGATTTCCCAGCAGCCCGACGCTCCATGCTGTATCCTCCGTGTATGTCGATGTATGTACTCCGTATGTACGTACTTACATCGACTGCTGTACCGCACATGTACATATAACCAGACACACACACACACACATCACATAGATGGGTGGCTATTACATGTTGCATGCTGGAAATCAACCGTGCAGCTCCCCCCCCCTAGCTACTACACCCACCCAGCATGAGGTAGCTCGTCTGGTCTGGTCTGGCTGAGAAGGCCCATACGAGGCGAAACGTCTCCATCTCTTCCTTCAGGATCGTGAGCCGCTGCCGCCGCTCGAGAGGGGAGTGGGATAGTAGTGTGGGACAGTGTGGGATAGGTGGTCGAGGGCATACCGATCATGTACATTCACGTCTTGGTCGGTGGTCGGGCAGTCGTCCCTTCAGCGCTTGGCCGCGAGCTAGACGGGCGAGCTAGTCCCTGGGCAACCTGATGAGGAACTGCTATGTCTGCCATGTCCCTCGCGGCGGCGGACACGATGATGGCGGTCTGCATTGCTCAAGCTATGTGGAGAAGCAGGCAGCGCGCGGATCGAATGGGATCTCTCCCCGACAGCGCGATGTCTTGCAGAGCCATGTCGTCGTTTTCTTTTTCTCCATTTTCCATAATTCGGGCGAATCGCGGGCCAGCTGGCCCTCATTTGCCAGCCCAGGGGAATTATCGACACCTCCCGTCAGCCTTAACCCGCACGACCGCCGCCTGAGCAGCGGCCATTGCAACCCACAACCCATAACCCATCCCGCGCTTGCGTCGCCATCCGCCCCAGCCATACCGGATGGCGATGGCGTTTTCTGCCTCTGCTCCCTCTACCGCTTGCCTCTGCTCGTCCTCTTCTGCCACAAGCGACACGTATTGCAATGCATGCTGCGCGCAAGCCCTTTGGTCGTGCCCTCGTCCCTCGTCCTGCCCTCGCCCTCGCCCTCGACCCTCGTCCCCCTCCGTCATTTCTGCCCCAGCCGCCATTGGCCGTGGTGTGGCCCTCTCACCCCCCCGGTCCATCACCGTCACTAATTGACACTCGACCCTCTGCCCTCTATACAGTTACACCATCCCACCACTCACCACCATCGGGGAAGCGCGTCGAAGCCGCGGATGCAAAACACCTTCTTCCCCGACGGCCTCCTGCAGGCTGAGTGACACTGTCCAGCCTCAGCGGCGGCCGTGTCCAGCGTTCCCGGGGGCCGCACAGCATCACGCTCGAATCCAGAAATGCCTTTGTAGGCCGGAGCATGCAGCTGGACAAATACTGATTGGAATCAGTCGACCTCTGCGCGCTACGGAAGACAGTTCCCTTAGACCTGTCGATCTACGCTGCACGGTACCTGTCCAGTGGCATTTACCCGCCATTCGTTCTCGTCTTGTCTCTCTTTTTTTCTTTGCCAACCTCCACGGCCTCAGCATCAATCGAGCCTCTGACTTGCTACCGCAGTCCCCACCCTCTTCTACGTGATGCATTACATCCGCGCTTCCTGCAGGCCTCCTGGAGCCGTCACACCCAAATCGCCGCTAAGCCCAAGCCGACGCTGCAGAAAGCAGGTGTGCAGGTCCCAACGAGCAATGCTGTACATGTCCTTTTCTTCCCTGCCGCCACTAAGATTAGACCTGTCCTTGCTTGCGTTTATTGAAACTTTGTTTGCCTGTTGCCCTTTTTTCCAGATACGTGGAAATTCCGACCGCCTTCCGCTCTTGATGTGACTATCAAACAACCTTTTGACTTTGGATGCTCAAATGCGTTGGGCAAATACCACGCTGACGGGTATAAGCGCGCTACCGTCCTTGGAACTAAGACCTCCTCTCTAGAACCGTTTTGTATTCATTCTTTCCTTCACTCTTCCCTCTTTGCTCGAGCTAAAGCAGCCATCGTCGTCGTTATTCGGCCTAGACTGCACGTGGAGCCACAAACCTTCTCTGTCCCTCTGAACCTCTTTCTTTCAATCCACAGCCATGTCGTTCAATCTTGCCAGCACGTTGTTCAGTAAGATGTTCGACAACATGGCCTACCTCTTCAGATTATTCATCACACGCACGGAAAAGACCTATCAGTATCTTGACGAGCGCATAGGGCGCCTTGAACAGCGGCCTGTGATGGACGAAGAATGCGTAGAGCGGATTCTAAGAAAGATACTGGCCGAAAGGAGCATCGGCGAGCAACCCAACGACCATAGGAATTCGAGAACGAGGCCCACAGCATCATCAGCGAACCACACTAATTCACGCTCAGATGGAGTTCAAGTCCGCACTCCCGCATCTCATGATAATTGGATCGGCGATTCTATGGACTTTGATTCCTTTCAGGACTTTAAAGCTTTTCATGGTACTTCACCATCAGGTGGTCCTGACTTGGACATGGACGGCGATACCATTCCTTCCGATCAGTTCAAAATTGACTACAACTGGTGCCGCGAATTCCTCACGAGCCCGACCTTATCTTCAAGGAACCTACACCATGGAATCATTGCTGGGTCATCCCAGTCACCCAGAGATCGCCATTCGAATGGCAGTTGGTAGTTGCAAACTGAAGAATGGGGACGGTTCTGCCTAAAATGATCCCTGGAACAAGGAAATCTTATCGACTGGCTATCTATGAATACAGTCGACGACTCTCGTTTCAAAGGAGCTTTTGTTCTCTTCGTTCTCTCAGGCCCCTTTTCCATAGCCACGACACCCCACCCAGCACTGTCGAAGATTGTACTTCCAGAGTCAGTGGAACGATTACACGACAGGATGTATGCAAACATGATTCGCGTTTTTTTGCCGCCCGTGTATTTGAGGGCATATTACCAGATGATCCAGCAAAATTGTTTTCAGCGCAGCCTGTATGGGAGAAATAAGAATGCGGCGTTCTACGATGGCTTTGATAGAAGGGCTTGAGCGATTTAGTTTTTCCTTCTTCTTGGCTTCGTCTGTATGTGAATGTTTCGAGATAGATTGTGTAATAGTACATACCTCATAATAGGGCGGCGGAAATGTCCTCGGCCACTTTTTTTTCTTGCTCTATTCATACTATTAATTTCTCTGAGCATATTGCGATGATGCCAAAGGACGCTTCCTGATGGCGATGGCAATCACGTGGGAGCAGAAATCCGAGCGATGGATGCTCATCCTCGCTTAGGGGGCTAGTTTTGAAGCGATGCCTTCATCAGGAAGGCATCCCGTGAGACCGTTCGCCGTGCCCCTGACGTCTTTCTCACCCGCATCTCTTCACGAACGCCGTCTGTAACTCGAGCTGCATGCCACTCGCCTCGACGGTATCACTACATGAAAAGCCTCCGCCGCCTTCTCCAGCTGTCAGACGCGGCTGACACGGCACTGCCGGCCCAACTCCTCTTTCCAGCCTGCCAGACAACCTGTTTGTCGCCAGTGGCAAAATGTTTGTTATCGGATCGCCAGCTCTGCCAGAGTTATTTTTATGATGGGGTACAACGACCGGCTACACCAAAACAAGCATGGGGTACAGATCATTAGTCGCAGTTTTGAACGTTTAGAGACCAGTGCCTAGAGTGATTCGGTCCCGTTTGGCCAGCTTTTCTACATTTTCTCAAACCGAACCCCGTCAGGGAAACGCCATAGCACTATGCCAAAGATTTCGGCTCACGCGAAAGCGAAAGCGATCATGGGGACTGATCCATTCCAGGCTCCAATCTTCATGTGATGCGTCGATTATTGTGTCCAGCTCGAATGAAGACCGGGTAGACCACGTCAATAGGACGTACATCTGGATGATCAGGAGCGGCGGTGAATCAATCTCCTCACGCCATTCCAAGAATGTCTAGATGGACTGTTCGTCATCTGTGCTGCAGCAAGAGAACCAAGCTGCTGCAGGTGCATTCTTAGAGAAAGAAAAAGCAACATTTGGTCCAGGAGGAGAACCATATTCTAATCCCCGGGTCCTACTGCCTACAGGAGGATCTGAGCACGTGATCTCATCTGCATGCTGCAGGCCACTGGGGTCTCAAATCACTCGCATATGTTTTTGTGTCTTCCTCATATATCTGCGACCTGGCTACACAGAAGGAAATGGATGGCTCCCAACGAAGCTGTAGTCGATATGTGCTCAATCTTCCATACCAAATGCTTTTTTGTCTCATGGGAAAGGTATCATAATGGAGGATTGCTCATCCTGCAGCCACAACAAACTAATCGACCGCTTTATTGCCGGATCACCCATGTACCTTGGGCTGTACGTTCGCCTCAAGCCGCCCCAGTCATGCATACATGGACTGCCAACCGTTTCGGCTACTGCATTGCTACGCTCAGCGGCAGGTCTGACCGGCCCACTCGGAAACTTGTACCACTACTTCGAGCTTAAGTATAGGTGGGGCGTGAACTTGATTTGTTCAGGTCTTTACTCATATAGAAGGCGTACATGCCCATAAGGTAGATGGATTCTCTACCGACTAACCTAGATTTCTTCCATTAGGTATTCTCACGACTCGTTTGATCTGACAAACTCCCCCCCCCTTCACTATCTCTACCATGTGGAGTGATCCACTAGCTTTGTACTACCTGAACGGCATCGGCAAGGGTTAGGCTTGCGAATTTGGGGTAGGGTATACTCCCTGTTCGGCATGCCGAACGGAAATCTACAAAATTCATAAGAGTGACATGTAGTGATAAGACTTCATTGGACATGGAAGAGCCTTCACTGGCATGCAGCATGTCGGGGAGAACATGGTGTACGAGATGAATTTTGGCATCATCGTCGATGGGATACTGTCGTCGAACCGAATGGAGGTCAGCAGAAACGGCTCGTCTTTCAGCAAAAAAAGCAAAATCTCTCCACATGACTTCAGTCAATCCTCTCCGATTGGTGTCGGATGACCTCAGATCGGACATAGAGGCTGTCTCGGACCGAGAGTCAACTTCGGTCACAAAGTCACGGAAATCGTATTAGAATATAAGGTAAGAGAACAGTCTTTCGGCCGATTATCGATTCTCGTCCTAGCAAACATACATACAGCAACATCGCAGGCCAAGTAACATGCCCAGCCACTTTGACTGGGTATGGCTTGGAAAATGTTTTGCTTTTTCTATTCTGTGTGTTGGTTACACTAATAATGATTCATCGATGTGAGTCTGCGGGTAGACAGGTCGTATGCCCAAACACACTGATTTGGTTATAGTAACTTTCAGCGACGTTATTTCCCCCCGGTCAATAACATGGGCTATATACCCCACCTTATTAATATGTTTCAAACAACCATGTCAGGGACTCGATGAAGCTTAGCCTAAGATTGGCGCGATTCGCCTCAAGGTTCTATACACATATTGTAATTACCCACCATCGATATTGGAATTCGGGTTGCGGCTCTGATATCTTCCAAATTATCATGGGTATCAGGAAGCGCATACGTAAAAGATGGGCTTCGCACTTCTTTTCCGCCTGTTCTCCGATTCCGTCGTTCTTTCGTCAGTAGTAATAACACTTTGCCAAAGACGTCATGGTTGGCTTTGGTTCTAAAATCTTCACCGCTGCGATTGTGGCAACCGCATTCCTCTCTGGTGAGGTTTTTGGTCGTGCAGTGGAAGTTCGAGATGCAAATGAGAGGCGTCAAGATGCAGGAAATCACTGGGTAACCGCCTGGACATCAATGCCGCAGCTTGTGGAATCGAATAACATGCCTCCATCTCAATTTGTAGGATACCTTCTAATTCCCTGAAGAATCGGCGACTGAAGTAATCTCACAGACATCCGGAGGAGTTTTCAAAGATGCCACACTCCGCCAAACCCTGAGAATGACGGTAGCCGCGCAGACAATCAAAGTAGCAATATCCAACACCTTCGGCGGGAGTGACTTGCCTATCACCGCAGCAAGCGTCGGTGTTCCCACAAGCGGAAAAGCAGGCGTAAGCGGAATCGAAGCCTCTCCACTTGTCGGAATCACATTTGGCGGTAAAGAATCGGTTACAGTACCAAAGGGCCAAGTCATTTTATCTGATGAGATCGCATTTCCGATCAAGGCTGAACAGATGATCACGGTGAGTTTGTACTCACAGGCAGGTCAGTCTGGTAGCAGTATCACGGGCCATCCTGGAAGTAGAACGACAAGCTGGATGCAATCTGGTAATAAAGTCAATGCGACGACGATGAGTGGGTCGAGCACTAAACATTGGTACATCCCTTCTTTAGCACCCCCAGCCTACATAACGTAAACTGATCATTCATGGCATAGGTACTTCGTCAGCGCTATTCACGCCTTTGTCCCTACAACCACGAACGGCATGATTATCCTCGGCGACAGCATCACCGACGGTCGCGGCAGTGACGACGACAAGAACAACCGGTACATCATCCACTCCCATCTTCTCTCATCTTCTCTCACCTTCCGCTAACACACGTATCTAAAAAGCTGGCCCGACCTCCTCCTCGCCCGCATGCAAACCTCCTCAATAACCAACGTCTCCATCGGCAACCAAGCTGCAGGCGGCAACGCCATCCTAAGCGGCGGCCTCGGTCCCACCCTCCTAACCCGCTACCAACGCGACGCCATAACCCAACCAGGCGTAAAATACGTCCTAATCTTCGAAGGCGTCAACGACATCGGCAACTCGGCAACCTCATCCGCCACACAGACCTCGCTACAAAACAGCCTCATAAAAGCGTACACGCAGATCGCAACCGATGCCAAGAAAGCCGGGATGAAGGTTTTCGCAGCCACGATCACGCCGTTCTCCGGCAATGGACAGAGTTATGGGAATCCGGAACGGGAGAAGACCAGGGTGAAGGTTAATGAGTGGATGACGGGGAATAAGGAGGGCTTGTTTGATGCGGTGGTGGATTTTTCGAAGATTATTGGGAGTGCCACGCAGGCTAGTCAGTTGGATTCGAAGTATGATTCTGGGGATCATTTGCATCCGAATGTGGCGGGGTATCAGGCTATTGCTGATCAGTTCCCGTTGGATATTTTTAAGTGAGTGATGAGGGGGATGAGGGAAGTGGAGGGGTGGGTTTTGGTTGGATTGATTGATTTGATTTGCCATTGGGATATAGAAGTCGAAGCTATGCTGAGGTGTGGTGTCTGAATGGACGTATGTACCCATCTCCAAATCATTTAACACTGCTTCAACGTAACTCCTTTTGCGCCGTGGAAAAGAAAAGGCACGATATCATACACTTTACAGCCATCATTCACTTAACGCCCTTCTCCTCAATCCAACTCACACCCTTACTCTATCTCTCTACTCCTCTTCACTCATCTCCCTTACCTCACTATCTCTCAAATTCGTGACAAGCTTCAATTTCTTCAGTTCCTTCTTATCGATATTGCCAAATTCCTTCCTATACCCGCTCGAGCGCCAGTTATTCAGCTTCCTGATATCGCCGCGATCATTCCAGTTTAGTTTATCTGCGTCCTCGTAGGGAACCTCTGTTCCATCGCGCTTGTGATAGATTAGTTTGGATGGGTCGGGGTGGCCGCGTTGAGCGTGCGTACGGTCTATGGTGATGGATCCTCCGTCGGGGGTTGGGATTGTGAATACAAGGGTTGGTTTTGAAGGGGTTGGCTCTGAGGTTTCTGATGGGGTGGATGGGACTGCTAAGGGTGTTTGCTTGGTAGGTGTTGTTGGAGGTGCTTTGTAGGTTGCGAGTCTAAGCATTGTTGGAGTCTGAGGAGGTTGTTGGGGTTTCGCTGCCGGTGTTTTCGGAGTGAGGCTTGCTTCATGGGTTGGTGGGGGGACAAACTTCGCGAGTTTGCTTTTGGCGGCGAGGATACGGCGTTTACGGTGGGATTCCGAAGGCGAAGGAGACGGTGCCTCTTGGAATTGGAGGAGCTGGCGGAGCTCTTTGTTAGGTGTCTTAGGCATGGGGGGGATCACTTCGGGCGAGTCGCACGCCTTGGCTTGTTTCGCGGTCCATGGTATGTGGCACCATCGTCTACCTGCGCCTTCGTACTTGATTGTGGGTTGAGGGTTTGTGAGTGATGGGTCAAGCAGGCGTTTACCGTGACCGTTGATACGGGTTCGTGGGTTGGTGTAAGAGGCTTTTGGTTCGATCTTGATAGCGCCACTGGAATATACGACGATGACTTCGGTTTGCTCGTCGATTTCATAGAATACCCTTGAGAGGTTGTAGCGGTAACCAGGATGTAGGAAGTATCGGCCACCACCACGGGCATTGGGTTCTGGGTAGAGGTATGACGTAGGTGGTGCTATAAATCAGTAAGTCGGTTTCATCCAAACTCGATTAATTCGTCAATATCCAAGAAAAAGATAATCAATCTTACCAACTGGAATTCCCCAAGCAGTTCGTAAACCCATCCGCAAAAGCTCCACGTGCTTCTCGCTCAAGAAGTCCTCTGGGATCCCATTCATGTTGCAATATCTCTTCCAATGTTCCCAGTCCTTGATGAATAGCGGTTCTGGATCTCCATCTTGCCGCATCCGACGCGTCGTAATGCCTACCTTCACACCGCCAGGTAGGTATTCAGTAACGACATTGGGCGGATTATGTAATGTCCAGAACCTTTCGGGGAAGGGTTGCATGAACCAAGACGGTCGCCAGCGAAGAGTGGAGTTATCGGGAAAACTAGTAAGAACCAAGAGATCGTGTTGAAGTTGCTCCATGTCTCTATTTCCATGAATCTCAGCATATGTGAGTGTGGGTGGAAACTTGACGAAGGACTCAGTTGTGAAGGTCAGTTGCGCGTTTTCAAAAGATATAGGCGAATATTCGGAAATAGGTGAGTATTCCGGAGGCAGCATGTCGTTTCCCGCGTTTCCATATTGTCGGGCTTCACTGAGGTTCATGGGCTCAGCCATTTTGAGATCCTCCATTGGTGGTGTAAGCGGACACTCGGTGGTGACGTGCGGCATGTCGAAGTCGAAAGGCGGCTTGCGGAGAGGTATATTATACGGGTCCATATCGGCGGCTCAGATAATCCGATAGCAGAAAGTCAGAAGTGAATGACAGACAGCAGTGAACATGAATTCAGGCTTGGCAAGGAAGAGAAGATTGGGACGTCAGTCAACAACAAGGGTCAACCTTAATGCAGCCGTCAACGGCGGCCCGACGGTGATGGCAGTGATAAGTTGGATACAAAGAAAATTGAAATGATGCGAGAAAGGAATACAGTTGAGGAAGTAAGATGGAGATGAAATCAAGCTCGGTCGTGTAGATGGTGGTGTGGATTGACTGCGACGAATCATCATCGATGGGCGTGGAAGCAGCACCGTCAGGGTTCATATAAGGTAAGACACCGCTTGTTCCTCATTGGCCGGTCTCCACTTCATATGCTCTTCCCAATGCCTCCCCCGCCGATTCGAAGAGTATGTGTCTCTTTCACGTCAAAACATGTACGATGCACGCAAGCACCTGGGCATGTTCACCTCAGCCTTATCGACTTCAAACGGGAACAACGCACTATGGACATTTGCGGATTTATACGCTCCAAACCATCCATCGACCTGAATGAAAGGGGTGGCTTGAATGCAGGCATCGCCAAGTCATGATGTTTTGTGTTTTGTGTTTTGGATCAAACAACTTTTCGCTAATGACTCCCTACCGCATGTTCAACGATGCATGCCCAGGGCCGCGGCTGAAACCTCAATGCTATGCAGCATCAGCAGCGCCAACGTTTTGGTTTTCGCTGTCGTAACACCGCAAGTCATCTATCATTCATCGAAATATATGAAGTGTGGAACATGAGTAAAATGAAATGAGTTGTATGTACACCAAACCAAACCCAAGTAATTTCTTACGGTTGTATTCTAGTTGCCTTTTCAAACATGGAGATTAAGGAAATAATGAGCCATCTCGTACGAGAATCAGTTGTTTGTTCCGATTTCCAATCGTTCTACGCCTAGTATTGCGGCACAGCATACCTGTGTTGAAGATGTCAAAAAGTGAAAGAAAAAAAAGCGCCACCAATGTTCGTTAGGCTGATTATGATTAGAAAATCAAACTTTTCGGCCGAGGCAATGCTAAAATCCGAAATCTGGCAAGAGCTGAATACGTCTTGGCGTCTCTTCCAATTCACTACTTCCATAAAATCTGAGAAATATAAGAAGGTGACGATCCACAAGCGCTGGATTCCCTATCTGCACATAATAACCTCGGTTCGCTTCTGTACTACGTTCCCCAAGGATCTCTGACGTATACACTTCCCCTGGTACCAGAAAAGGATACATCCCACAACTCACAACAACAACAACAACAACCACCCGCAACCGCAATCATGGCTCTCAATCTCTCTGTCTACTCGATCCCAGCCTATTGGCTCCTGTCCCTCTGGCCACATGCCTACGCCGTAATTCACTCCAACCCATGATCACCATCGCTTTACCCCACTAACCCCACCCCCACTAGGTCCAAACCATCAAAAAAGCCAACAATGGCTATTTCAACAACGTGAACGCCCGCGGCGTTGACACGGCATCTGCGTACCAGAAAACGCTCCCCGCAGACGTTTTTGCCAAGTATGAGCGTGCGGAGGCGGCTCATAAGAATGGTATGGAGAATCTGCCCCTTGTGATTGGCGCGGTGGTTTTGGGGAATATGGCGAAGCTCTCTCCGCGTAAGTTTGGAGCTTATTTCTAATTTGTGAGTGTTAAGATGAATGAATGTGTTGGCTGATTATGATTATAGAAACTTTGAATATTGCCACGGGTGCCTATCTGGGATTGAGGGTTTTGTATACATATTGCTACATAACCATCACGACGAGGAAATACTCTTATGCTCGGACGGGCGTTTGGGCAGTGTCTACTTCGATCTTGATTGGGCTCATTGTCAAGGCAGGAAATGTGTTATCAAGACAGGCTTGATGGGTATAAGTCGTTACTCGTTACATGATGGGCCATGGAATTGACATGGCGGATTCCCCCCTTTCATATTGAATGATAATTCTTCACTCCATCACAGAATCTTTCATCTCTCCATTCAATTTGGTCTCCAGTGCAATGTTAGATCTAATTCCTGCCTCCGTTTTTGTGTCAAGCGATCTAAGTGCGTTAGTTAGGTGCCTGAGTCGCCTACCTTACTCGATTCAGGTAGGCGCAGAATATAGAAAGCCACTCACTGTTCTTTGACCACAAGTCCTTTACCCAAGCGCTCATCTCCTGGTAATATGCCATTCGATCCTCCAGAGACCCCTTCGCCGTAGACCAAATGATCGTATCCTATAACAGTATGAATAGGAAAAGTCATGAACTTCAATCCATCAACTAAAATAGAAGTTAGATACCACGCCGGATACCATGTGGGGAATGGGCCTGACCTAAAATATATTTCTGATAGAATTCGCTTTTACCAAAGTTGGTCCAGTCATCCAGACTCTTCATATGGAATTCCGCCATGCCATCGAAACGCATCACGGTTAAACCGAGGCTTGCCAGCTCATCATCTAGCTTCCTCTCCGGGTGGAACTTGTGTCATATTGTCAGAGCTAAGACCGTATACCGTGGGAGGTAGGAGACATACTTGAATATACCGGCTGAAGTGAACCGAAAATGTAGGTGCGGATAGTGTCAAGTCTGCATGAACAGTTTCCCACCATTGGTTGAATTCTTGTAGGGAGAGGTCCGGGTGCCTATTAAAGAATAGTTGTGCACGGAGATAAGGCTGTCTATTGGGCATTGCTTCAGGCTTGAACTCCTCAAAGTTGAATGAATGCTTCGAGGGGTCCATAGTGGATTCTGGAACAACGGTCATGTTTGCTTTTCCGGGTTGAACTTGAGATGACTTTGGTTTGGGCTGCGGACACGTTTCACTCAGTGAAAGTTGTGAATTTGAACTTTGGCCTTTGATCAACCACGAAAGGACACGCGAGCTCGATAAAGGGCGGGAATAAAGACTACTTCACCGATTTCAACTGTGCCTGTCACCTACCTGGTAGGATCTCCATATATATATGTAGCTAAGCATTCACTAACTTAGCAATAGTGAATCGGTAAGAGGTGTACATACCTACCCCACATCAAACTTCCTGGCCTTTAAAGCGGTGAAGATATCGGCTTCATATTTCAAGCCTTATTCCTTCGCACTTCCCGCCGTTTCCAGTATTGCGGGGAAAAGAAAAAAAGAAATTCCTACGAATCGGACCTTCTCGTCGAGCGAAATCCCTCAATCCTTTACAAAAAGTATGGCCAATTACTTCGAAGGCAGAGTCATTGCTATCACCGGCGGTGCCTCCGGCCTTGCGCTAGCCGCAGCGAAACTGCTTGCTTCCCAAGGAGCCAAATTGTCCCTTGCCGATATCAACGAAGATACGCTACAGAAAGCCAAAGAAGAAATCGAGACAGTGCAGTCCGGGAATCCAAGCGGCCAGTGTATGATAACGGTAGTCGACGTCCGGGATGACTTACAGGTCAACAACTGGATTGAGGCGACAGTTGCAGCATATGGAAAGCTCGATGGTGCTGTGAATATGGCTGGTATCATTGGCAAGACTTACACATGCCCTACGAACGGTATCAAAACCGAAGACTGGAGCTTCGTCCTGGACGTCAACCTCACAGGAACTATGCGCTGCCTGCGAGCGCAAATACCGAACATGAAGAAAGGAGGAGCGATCGTCAATGCCTCGAGCATATGTGCGCAGGTGGCACTCATCAACGGCGCGGCATACGCGGCATCAAAAGCAGGACTGGTCGCGTTATCAAAGGTGACGGCAAAGGAGCTAGCACCAAAAGGCATCAGGCTCAATTGCATCCAACCGTGAGTGTCCAACAGATATGTTGAAGGTAGGCTATAGTAGGCGGTTTGCTGACGACGCAAAAAAGAGGCGCAATCGATACGCCCATGATGAGAGGGACTGATGACCGTCGAGGGAATGTCGTTGGAGAAGAGCGGGCAGCCGACTTTGCAGGCATTGTAGCAATGGGCCGAATGGGAAAAGCGGCCGAGGTCGCCAACCTGATCGAGTTCCTATTGAGCGAGAAGTCGAGCTACATGACCGGTCAGCTGCCCAATTCAAGCCATCTTCCTCCCAAGGCCGCTACGCTAACATTGTCTAGGTGCGGTGGTGCCTATCGATGGCGGGTGGTTGTAGGTGCAGTTGGGCTTTATTGGTTGCGGAGAAGGTCCGGAAGGATGCTGCGGCGTGGTACTAGAGAGCGGATCGGGCCATGAACCTTACTCGACATGCACCCTCTATACAAGGTATAGGGTGTAGTATAATTCCAAGTGCAGGTTGAAGCATGGATGCAGGGTATGGAGCGGGCAGAGGCAGAACAGACGGGACGGAATGGATGGCGGTCGATGACTTGTCATTGCTTGTTCACGACCGCGGGAGAGTGGGATGTAGTTCGACGACTGACTAAGATATATCCAACCAATCAGACAGCTTGACTCTGCCCTTGTGCCCCCCACCAATCAGCCATCTGCAACCCGATGAGGGGACGGCTAGCACTCCGCTCCAACCTCACTCCATGCTGATGCCCAGCCAGCCAACAGCCAACAGCCAACAGCCAGCTCAACTCAGCTATCTGCAACACTACACAATAACACCATTGGCTCATCATGTCGGGCATCCTCGACTTTACCAAGCGTTTCTACAACATCCTTTACCCCACGCACGTTCCCAAGAGGAGCGACGCCCTTAGATTCGGCATCCTCGGCGCCTCTACTATAGCGTATGTAAAATATAGCTCTGGCACGATCCTCTAAACCACGAAGCACTTGTGTAACAGAGAACAGCCCGTTATCATTCATCACACCTGCCAAATCCCATCCTGACGTCATCGTCGCGGCCATAGCAGCGCGCGATCAGAAGAGAGCAGAGGCCTACGCAAAGAAACACGATATACCCATCGTCCACAAAACATATCAAGGTATTAGAGCATCAATCACCCGTCTTGCTATTATCCTTCATGGAATTAAATTCACACGTGACTAGACCTCCTATCCGACCCCTCCCTCGATGCCGTCTACATTCCCCTCCCTAACGGTCTCCACTACGAATGGACTCTCCGCGCCCTCCAAGCCGGAAAGCACGTCCTCCTCGAAAAACCCTCCGTCTCCAATGCCCTAGAAGCCAAAACACTCTTCCACCACCCTCTACTCAGTCAACCCAACGCCCCCGTGCTCCTAGAAGCATTCCACTACCGTTTCCATCCAGCATGGCAAACCTTCTTAACCCTCTTCAACAGCGATGATATCGAAAGAGCGGACGTATCGAATACATTCCCTCCACTATTCACCAACGATAACATCCGATTTAAGTACAATTTGAGTGGTGGCACACTCATGGATCTAGGGACCTATGCTTTAAGTGCACTACGCCAGGTTTTCGGTGCCGAAGCTGTAGATGTCACTGAAGCGACTTATCGCCCTATGCCCCCAGGAGGAGACAAAGAAATCGATCATTCCATCAACGCATCCTATACTTTCCCCAATGGCGGCATTGGTACCATTCAAGCGGATCTGGCTAGCAGAGGTGGATATTGGTTTCCCTGGCTAACGAAGAACTGGCCAAATATTAAAGGTATCATGCCGAAGATATCAGTAACCCTGAAACCTAAAGAGGAAGATGCAGGAAACGGGTTAACGAAGTCAGTGCATCGGACGCTGATTTTCTATGTGTATATGGGTCCACAGATATATCATCGTATTGATATCATCGATACCATCGAGATGAAGAAACAGCAGACGGGGGAGGTAGTCAGGTCATTCAAGGAGATGTCGTATAAGAAGTTTTATGTATGGCCTGAGAAGGGGGAAGGGAAGGTTGGTGAAGACTGGTGGTCCACATATCGTCATCAGTTAGAAGAATTCGTCAACAAAGTGAAAGGACGCTCAGGGTCAGGCGTTTGGATTGACGGAGAAGACTCAATTCATCAAATGGAGATGATCGACAAGACGTACATAAAAGCCGGATTACCATTACGACCAACGAGTCAAACGCTAGAGAGCGGTACATAACTAAGCTACACTACAAATCCTCAATATCCTCCTCCGTAAAAAGCCCACCATGCTTCACATCCATATGTTCATAAATATCACCAGCATCCTCTCCACCATTATACCCACAAACCCAACACCAATGAACGCCGCACTCCCGAATCGCACATTGCATATGATTACACCCCATCGTCTTCTGCACCATAATACCACAGCCCGGACACTTCTTCGTAGCATTCTTACCCCTTTTTTTGGAACGCGCTGTATATCCAGCCCTAAACCCCCTATTAGCGCGATTTCCACCAATCTGATTCGCTTGCGCTGCTACACCCGCATCTTCTGCGGCCTGCTCAGCCAAAACATCCGCAACCGCTTCTTCATTATCAATTTCCATACCCTCGATCGCCGCATAGCATTCTTCGCAAGTCCAACCCCTGACTTCGGGGACTTGTCCTCTAGCACAAACGCGTTCGACGAGTTGCTTCGCAAAGCCGCATTCTATGCACCAGGCGAAGACCCATTGGCCTCTTTCTTCGACGGCGTTTTTCAGTCCGCCTACGGCGTGGATGCCCATACCGTAATTTGCTAGCGTTTTCGCTGCGGGGGTTCTCCTGCAGAACGGACAGAATAATGCGGCTGTGTTGATTACGCGACCTGGGGTGTTGAGCCCGTACCAGGAGTGGAGGCATTTTGAACAGAGGCGTTGGTCGCATCCGTGGCGGCGGCATGCGGGGAGGAGGGAGGTTGGCGCGTAGGATTCTTGGCAGAGGGAGCAGGGGAGTTTGGGGTGGAGGCGAAGGAGAGTTTGCGTGCGGAGGTGGGTGATTAGGTCGTTGGTGTTATGTAGTGGCTTCCCTTTCAACATAAAGGTAGGGTGGGACGCTGGGAATAAGTGGACCTTGTCGATGAAGTCCTTGGCGCCGACTGTGTTGATGTTGTGGTAGATGCTACGGTGGTTGAAAGGATCGGTGAGATTGGAGCCTTCGGTTTTGATAAGCCATGAGATTCCATTCTCGGCTGAGAGATCTGATGCCGTGGTAGGTTTCTCAACAATGGTGTTGTGTTTGATCGTGCAAGCTGGGCATTGAAAGTCCTTTGTGGAGAGGTTGGATAGACGATACTCCTTTGGCCAGATGACTCTATTCAAACACTTTGTGCATTCTAGCGTTGGTGCTACGCCATCTGCATCTGGGTATCGGCAGTAGAAGCATTTTGGTCGTACGTTCAGTTGTTCTGGGTTGTAAACCACGAACTGACCTCGACAGGAGTTGATGAAACATTCGACCCATGTCGTAGATGTGCTTTCGTTGTCCTCGGTAGATACTCTATGGTGGATTCGCTCTTCTCGCGAGGCTTCTGACGCGTAGTCATCTGCAATGCAAAGGCCGCATTTGCCCTTCTTACCCATCACGGTGACCGATCTGGGGAATTTGCATGACCGGCACACGGCTAATGGGCCGATGGGAATGCTTGTTTTCTCTGGGGTCCAACCAACCCTTGCAGTGAGTGGAGTGCGAAAATTTACTTCTAGCATCTTATATTCCACTAACCGCTCGAATAACTTGCGATCATCTTTTCGTAGCAGGCGTCCTTCTCCACTGTTTTCCGCAGTGGCGACCTTTGCATACGATTCGTCGGCGTCTAGAAGAAGTGAAAGACAATTGAGATTCCAGGTCTCTGGAACATCGAGGTTGTTCCACTTGTCTTTCCATCTCAGCATTTCCGTGGCTGCTGGCTTGAGGAGGGGCTGGATTCCTAGACGAAGACTCAATCCTGCAAGGAGTGCGGCCGGACGTGAAGCGAGCATTGTTCCCGGAATAACGATGTGAAGGAGTATCTTCCAAAACTTTTGCTTGTATTTATTGGACGCAAGAGCCATGGGGATTCTGGTGACATCTTCCTCTGCTGCGCTCACTATGTGGGCTGGAAGCTCTTCAGCAGAATTGACGAATGTAAGCCGGGTCAAGACACGTGCTAGTCGACGCAGGATCTTATAGTCGCACGAGCGACCGATCTCTAGTAATTCATCACGCCTGAATTCTGTGATAGGACGGTTGTCATATTCCTCATCGTCCATGCCATCTCCGGAAAACTCCAGTGTGGGATCAAGAAGCACGCAAGGAAAGCGCTCGGATTCCGGGACTTGATCAATGGCCTCGAGAACTTCGGCTGTGTAGTCATAGGATTCTTCCAACCACGCCTTCATCCGAGCCTTTTCATCGGCATTACTGATGCGTTCGATTTGGTACCCGAAATCCTGTATGAGTCCATCTCTTGCTGGGTTCTCTCGGTCGTTGCATACAGCTCTCCATAAGCTTCCAAAGACTGGGTTTAGAGACACTGCAGAAACATCATCATTGATGATTTTCTTGAGGTGCTCTACAGCGAGAGTCCGATATGCTGCATTGGTAGCATATCGCTTTGCGAAGTCTTGAACGGGAGTAGTCTTCTTTGGAAGATGTCGTTTTAGAACGTCTTGCGTCAAAGCCGTCTCCGTAATATTGGATTTGATCATTTTCATGGCCTCCGATTCTATTAAAGTAGCAGCGAAGAATAAGTTTGCAGCTGGATCATTTTCGTTCGTTGCGCTCTTAATATTCTTTACCGAGATATATCGAGACATTGATGCAGGCAATTCGGTGGGACCTGATGCACCGGACTTTTCTACTCCCATCCAAGCTAGTAATACCTGTACCGTGACCTCAGAGATGCTGTGTGGTCTCGAATTTTTCAAATACAGGCAAGCTCCACGTGTCATGGTGGCTAGATAGTTGTAATGGCCTACGTACTGCCAGGCCATGGATGGTTCCAGGATAGGAAACACCTGTGCTTTCTTCTCTCCATCGTGGAGTATCTTGGATGCTGTTGTCCAGTCTGCAAAGATGGGTCCATATCCGCCGTATGATTGAGGATTCAGTAAAGCATTTTTCTCGGGCTTCAGGTTAGACCACTCCTCGAACATGGAACCGTTGATGAGCGAATGTGGAGGAGCATCCGTATATATTAGGATGATGGTTGTTGCATCAGCCCTCATCACTTCGTATGCCTTGGCGAGACCAGTCTTTATAGCTTCCGGATAATCACCTCCGCCTATTGGCTCAAGACCCTTCGCTATGCCGATCAAGTCTGGTTTGTCCTCGCCATCTTCTGGTAAAGAATGGGTCAACCATCCAGACCATTCCAGGAGCCCTTGGTCACAATAATCCCTGTAGGCGAGAAGGCCGATTCGAGAGAAGCAATCCGTAAGTGCAGAAAGGGCAATGATCTTTGGCAATGATACTTGGAGAGATTCCAAGTAGTCGCTCATCGAGTAGGTGGCATCGACGAGGAGAAGTAAATCGTAGACTTCTGGGGAGTCCATGATGGCAGATTGGATGAAGATGTCTGCTAGGACCGGTTATATGGATGGCATAAAGTTGTAGAAGTAGTTGCAATGTTCAATGCTCATTCAGATTGAGCTGGAAGTTCTTGTTTGAATTACATTTAAATACGCCAGCTGATTCTTAGTTATATATTCATAGTTTGATAAGGCAACAACAGAGGCTGAGGATCTTGACTCACCGGGGAAGGCCGAGGGGGCCCAACATCGATTGAACATGTTGTGAGTTTCAAGAGGGTTCGCGAGGGTGGAGTCATGATAGCCTTAAACTAAAGTGGAGGAAAAGGGCTCACAATGGGGCCGAGAATACGGCGTAAGCCCTTTCACAGATGAAGTGGCTGGGTTACTCCTCAAACATCTCTGAGCCATTCCAAGCCACTGAGCAACTACCCTTTTGGAGTAGTGATTGCGACCAATGGAGTGGACCTTCAAACTGACCGCAGTAGCGAATATGCATCTATGGATGTTCCGCCGTGCTTAAAATGTGGAGCTGTGGCGCAGTAGTCTAGTTCCAACGACCGCAAGCTAAAAAGGCATGATGGTTGGATACCTAGGTATGCCAACAGCTTTGCTCTTGCGTGCAGACTTAGTAAAGTCATTGCAGGCCTTATTCGGAGAAAGAAAGGTGAAAAGTGAAAAGATGAAAAGGGCGTCGAAGAGATGTTCAGTGATGACTCTAGGAATCCAGGTGGAGATCCCCCCGTCTTATCCTACGCTAGGGTCAGCCGAGGCGGAATGGGATACGCTGCTAAGCGTACTCTTGACCACCTACACCATGTATCCATCCACTACTTACAATCATCTTTCCTGACCTCCTTACCGTGAAAACCTGTGTAACTGGTCCGAACTGACCGAACTCTGCGGAGGAAAAAGGATTTGGGATTTCCATTCTGTCTGCGTATTTTCCACGAGCGAGTCTGTTCAATGCATCCCAAAGGATTCCCCAAGAATCTCAATCCAAACGAGAACACCTTTACTCCCCTGTTAAAGTGATTATAGTCCTCGAGAAGGCCCTGGCTTGTTGCAAAAACTTCGCTCCCACGAGTCGCAACTTGGTGGAATAAGATATCCACCATCGTCTTGCGAAAAGAAATGCCAAGGTGATCTGTAAAGATGGGAATTTGGTTTTTGGGGCGGGATTATACATCCAAGATGGACTACATGAGAAAGATACGATACCGAGAAGTATTACAATCCCAAATCAATAAGAGGCAACATGCTAAGACTTTACAGTTGAGCCTCTCGGGAAGCGCGTAGACGATCTCCTGAATAGATCATCGCAGAAATCCTCTTCGCGGTCTCTGCCGATCGGAAAAACCCATTCACTACATGGTTTCAACCTTGACGGCATGCTCTCATAATGTGGGTCGACTGTGGAGGACATGATGAATTATTCAATCATTTGCATCAGATAAGGTCGAGCATAAACTGATATGGCGATAACAAAAAAACCATACATCGATGTAGAAAAGCCAGAGCCAATCCGAATGTCGAGTCCAGATACATCCGATCAATTATCGGACATATGAAAAAGGTTCCCTAGCCAGCAGGGTCTTAGTCCAAATCCATGAGTTGGGGAAGCTTTTCTTGACCCAGGAACAACAAATATTTTGCGAACTTATAAGACACCATACTTATCAGTGATAGCTCCTCGTTGCCTGGAATTTCGTTCGGTCTTGAAGGCAGGCAGATCGAATCTAGACGAAACTTCGGGGAAGTCCTTCAGCCCTATAGTAGTCCCACAAAAGCCCTGTAAACGGAGAGATGTGCACAGTGCGCAAAGTCTTTTCCGTTTTATCTAATGGACCAATGGGCTTTCTTTGCATGAAAGGCTGTGGTTGCGTTGTCTATCGAGATATCGAGGAATAGGGATACAGTACTTAGGTATCCTCGCTGAACAATTTTTCTTTCATATATTCCTCTGCACTAAACGGTGACGCATCTTCACCCACGGAGATGTAGTCTATGCCCTTTATGACAGCTCGGCTCCGCCTTGACGAGGCGGATTTTATTGTCTGCCTTCCTAATGATGATTCACTAATCAATGGAAACTAGAGATCATGGAAGTCGGAAGGACGACGGATCATCGTATAGGTAAGGTATGTTATATATATCTCTGCATGCATGATATACTAATTAGTATCATAGATTACACCAGCAATAACTGTGATTGTATAGGACGCTTACCTCGACGCAGCACAAACAAATAGTTCGTAGCTGGAATGTCCCGCCTCTATTTACCGAGAGTAGCGAGCCATACTCCAGATTACTACTTCGCTACGGTTCATGCAACGGCTGAATATCCTTAGATTCCACATATATTACAATGTTAGTTTAACTTCTCTATCCTGAGATTCTTCAATACCTATTTTGCTCTTCGACTAGCGAGATCAGCTCTGCAGACAACGTCTTGAGGTGGCATGATAACTAGAACGCTAGGCAGATCTACTGTTGCCTATTCCTTTGCTGTGGCGGCGCTGGGTGGATAATGTAACCCTCGCGTGTATACGACGTCTCCAACAAGTAATTATGGCTGGCAAAGAACTCTGTATATTTGAAAAGGAAGCCTTGGTCTAGCTTGGCACAAATGATAAGTTGGACATTTTAGACGCTTATCTATTAATAACCTAAGGTAGGTTGAGATGAACGAATCATTACCGCTATCATCGATCAAACAACGTGGGCATCTTCTGCTCCGCTAATCGATCGTAGGAGTGGCCCAACTTTCTTATAGACGAATCCGTCATTGACTCGAAGATGTTTTAGCTGCCGCCCCTTCCCTGTCTGTCCAATGATCGAAGCTTTCTGTAGCTTGCTCAGCCTCATCTCTCATGACGGCCTCGGATATGGGGCCAGATGCATCTTGTTGAAGAGCTTAGTACTTTTCCCAATGACAAGCAAGTGTGCTAACGAAGGCAGGGTTCTACAGATCTATGTCGCGTGCAGGGCGCAGCGTATAAGGAATTCCCTAACCCTACTCCGACTAGGAAGCCAACTTATCATGTCGTATGCAAATCGATCGTCCCCGGCATATCCCGTGGCCCCATACAAGCTAATCTATGATGGCGAAAAGTATAGGGCAATTCTCTCAGTCGCAAAATCCTTCCGATTCTAAGGTGGTGAATCAAAATCTAGGCTCGTTTTAGCAGTAATTGCCGTTCTCGGAGTAGCGTGATTACTCTAGTAGGCAATAATTTGCTTTTCCGTTGGAAAACTCGAGCTGGGGGGTCCCTATTGACGTCGAACATTCACCTGGATGACAAAGCCGGATTACTTTTGGTCTGGAGAGGGAGCTCTGAGAGATTACTCATCTATAAATACCTGACAAAGCCCTGACTTCTCCAAGTCGCCTTAGGCTGGTTGCGGATTAGCGTGGGGTCTAGCGCTGGCAGCCTAGCATGGATCGCTGCTCCATCGCTCCTTCTGAGCTTGCATCACCACGAGATGTGTGATTTCCTATAAACGTAGTAACTCCCAAAATGAGCAGATGCAACCTTCGGTTGTCTACGACGCCAACATAGTTCCAAGGTTGGATTGTCCTGTCCGTTGCGACCCCATTGCTGTGTACACCGCCCTACTCTCTTTAGCCAGCAGCGACCTACAACCCTACCTTACGTTCACCATTGACCGTCAGCCACCCCGGAACTACCATGTCGGGGCCCTGAGTCCAGTCACTTTTATATCAAATCTTCCATATTTGTTCTACACATCTCACCTTCTTCGTTATCCAAATCCGGATCCCCTTGCCCCTCGTAATTCTTATACGTCATCCCTGTAGCCTTTCTTGGCCCAACGCTTTCTTGTGGGAGAGAGATTCCCAGATTTCGAACCACGCACTTTTCAGAACTGCCCTTTTGACAATTGAACCCACCGCAGTGGTTCGTGTAGAGCAGTTCACGACAAGCAATACGAGACGAGAAGACTTGACGCAGTGGAGCAACTCCCAATTCTGTACTCTTTCACTGTTTTACCTCTGTCTAAGCTCAAAATGGAGAACCAGAACATAAACTTTGGCGGGCCGACCGTCATGGTGTATCGGGCATTTAGTTCGTCTAAAAGGAAACGGGGCACTCAATCTGCATCATCTCCACCGTCACAGGAAAGCAGTAAAGCCGCATCTCCTCGCCCTACCCCGGAGCTCCCGCCAGATGCAAACAACCAACCCAATTTGGCAAAAGGTGGCCATGATCCTCGAGGTGGAGACCAGGTTCTGACCTTCGTCAATGCCAGCCACCCAGAGCATAACCTCCGTCCCGAAGTACGAAGTCTAGTCCGTTCTCATATCATGAAGACGAAGGGGCGGCAACAAAAACGGAGCGTCTCCGCGAACGCGGCAGCTCAGCGAGAACCCGAGATGTTGAGTCCCTACACGGATGATAGTGGCCCTGACGACCCTGTCATTGACCAACAAAATCCAAAGTCGGGCGGTGTGCTATCGTTTATTGAGAGCATGACGGGACACCTGTCACCGAGGCTACAAGCGAAGATTGCTTCTCAGGTCGTCGATTTTGCGTATACAATGTTTCCGCGTGATGATTTATTCACATATAACCCGTACAAAAAGCTTTGGACCGATTGCGAATATATGGATGAGATAATGGTTCATGCCTCACTTTACATTTCATCAACGTATTTTGCTTCGATTCAGGGGAAGGAACAATCAGATGAAATGGCTATTCAGATGGGGGTGACGTTGGAGAAGATGCAAGAGAGGATCAATCAGTATGGCATGGCGGATGCTAAGATCATAGGTGCAGCGGGATGTCTTGCATTCTCGGAGGTGAGTTATTGAATGAAGGGGAAATATGCTTATTTGACTCTGCATATATCGCAAATCTTTGTCAGATTATAGAGCGTCTTACTCAGAGGGCGTCTAACTGTCCACATTGAGAAGTTCATACCTATTACGGAAATATGGCTAACTCATCTCACCAGATTCTCCTTGGTCACCACAACGAATGGACCATGCACATGAAAGGTCTAAAAACCATGATCGACTCGATTGGCGGTATGGAGGCTCTCCCCATAGGACTACGAATGAAGCTATATCGGTACATACCCTCTCATATCGATCCCTCTATCATCCTCTCTAACAGCGAACTCTAAATAGTGGAGACACCATTGGCGCAGTGGCTTTCTTCCAACCCCCGAACTTCGACATCCCATATCAAGACGTGGGACCCTTCGAAACATGCTTCAGTGAAATAGATCACTTCCCAGAATCCGCGTCCCATACCGCAACCCTTCTAGCCCTCCTCCACACACTCGGAATCTCAGATCCCCTCTGCGCAATTCTATCGACACTGTCTCGCTTCTCAGCAGCCATTCACCACGCCCACATGGATCCAATTTTCAAATTCGACCCAATCGAATACCTATTCTGCTCAACAACCATCCAACGCCTCCTTCTCCACGAACATCTACTTTCCCCATCATCACCAACGAATATGCCCTCCCCGCTCGAAACACCAATCCGTCTAGCAAGCCTCCTCTACACCAAACTCCTCATCCACGAATACCCCATCTCGAACATCTACCGCAACCTCCTCACCACCCTCCACACATCACTTTCCGCCTTCCCCCTCCCCATCTCCCGAGATCCACAAGACCAATCCTCCACCTGCATCCCTGTAGCCATATGGCTACATATCCTCCCCGCCGTGATCCATCGCTGGGCCGTATCGAACAACAAACGGCTTCTTGAAACGACAGCTCAGCGCTCATGGTACGTGGCTAGGTTAGTCAAGATAAGCGTCTCGAATGCTGTGGAGCGGAATTGGAGTTGGGAGGAGGTTAGTGATATGCTTGTCTCGAGCGGCTTACCGTGGTGTGTGTCGGTTCTGGATATGAGCGGGAGGTTGGTTTGGGAGGAGGTAGATTCGATAAGGAGTGTGCTGTTTGAGGGGGATGCTTGAGTTAGATTCACCCAATGGGATATAAAGATATAGGAGGATTTTGTGGGATTTCACGAGTAAAACATGGTGGCTGTTGGCAACGTAACAAAGGAAATATAGAGAGGGATGTAGGACTGGGTTATTTGTCTGGTTATACTTTTAACCCTTAAGAAGAAGGGGGTCTGGCTCTTGTCTCTTGAGCCATGGTATACATGAAAACAATATGACGTTCCTAAGGAAGTGTATCCGGATTGAAAACCAATCACCATATAGAAACGTTCTAAAATTTACATCACACATCACATATCACACGCTACACACAAGGACAAAACACATTCTACATAAATATACAAAACTGTTTTTGGTGGCTATATATTTTCCATTATATTTTTTTGTTTCATTTTTTTTGTTGTTTCTTATAAGCTTTTCAAAGAAGCAAAAGAAGAAGTGGTAACAAAAGAAAAAAAAAAAAA
>AJFL01000066.1:0-15809 GCA_000467735.1 Rhytidhysteron rufulum CBS 306.38
AATTTATAGGCTGACAATATCTAAACACGATGAGAGGGGTGCCCGGATACTTTCGAAGGGAACCTCCGTACTTCATACGTCTAAACATAATTGGTAGAGTAGAAATAGAAAAATATGATATGAACTACAAACCACTTTTTTACTCCGGTCGATAAATTCATTGTCGCTTTTCGTGTATTACCTTCTAAAGCCAACCAAAGGGCATGTCTATGTCATATAATATAGAAGAGTACAATATTTTACAATATCTTACAGATGCACAGCCAGGTTCAAGTATAGACGGAGTCTCGTCGACCGATATGGGGATCTTATCCGCGTCAGACCCGTAGCTCGTGATCAATGGACTAGAATTTGACGTTGTACTAAGTCGAACTAGACTTCTAAGTGCTGGAGCACTTAGCTGGTGCGGGACTTATGATTTTGTCGATGAATTTGTATCATGAGCCGCAGTGGCCTCTGGCCCAGCTGGCTCGGTCAATTTACTTCCCTCCTCACCCGCTTCAGATTTTGGATGTGGGATAAAGTGCGAAGATCGAGGTGTTTCGGAACCGTCGTTCCAGAATTCAACATCGCCTTCAGCGCTCAGGGAACCCCGCTTTACAAGTTGTCCTTTCTCCCGCATGAGATCTTCAATGGTGATGGGCTTGTCCGAGAATATCTATCGACTGTTAGACCGGAACATTGGCAGTGTAGGAAAGCGCGCGGAGAGGAGAGATGGTCGAACTATACAAGACTTACCTTTAGATTGTCGCTGATCAGATGGCGGTTCTTGCAACCTGGACACGCGATCAGAACAGTACCATGATGATATCCTTGCTTTGATACTCGATGTGAAGAGCGGGTGTCGCATTTCTTGCAGGTAAACGTCAATTCGTATGCGGGTACTTGATCGCGGTCGAGGCGAGATTCAGGAGCTTGTGTGGAGGATGGCGAAGTAGACGGAGGGTTTGAATTGGTAGACTCGTATCGTGCTATAGCGAATGAAGGGTGTCGAATTGCAGTGTAGAGCTGGGGTCGGTGAAGAATGGACGTTCGCGGCCGGTGACACAGGCGTCTGGAAGCGGGAATGAATTCTTGTCGGAGCGGGTTTGCTATCGGAGCAGCGGTTGCGCGTGCCAGCAATCTAGACAAAGAATATGAAGGGCGCATTTCGATGTGAAAATCCCAAGGACTGGATGCGACGAAAGACGAAAGACGTGGTGAATGTGTGGTGAACGAAGAAGAGGGACCGTGGATTCGGTGACGCACGACCGGGCTCAGAAAATGATGCGGTGGTCTTGGCGCGCTTTTGAGCCGCTTCGGTCCACGGGTCAAGCCCAAGTGCCCCAGCTCCGCTAAGGTGACCCCCGCTGGCGATGAGCTCGACGCCAGCAGACCACGTCCTCTTTGTTATTCCCTTCACTACACGGCTTTCTTTTCTTTTCAGTTTTTACTGTCTGCCGTCCTATGATACCCTACTTTCCAATCCGCATCGACATTCTCCACCCTCAACACCCCCTTCTACCGCCACTCTCGATTCCATTCTTGCCAGCTCCAGCGTCTCCCCGCCTCGCTCCTCCGCCAGCCTCTTCCGAGCTCCTCTTAACCACCACCAACACCACCACCGCCTCTCGCCACTTTGAAATTTACAACCCACAATGATTGCAGGACGGGGAGGCAGAACTAAAATTCGACCACCCAGAAGGGTACGTTCAACACCCCGAGCGGTTTCGCTTTGTCCATCTTTTATCTGTTCGCCTGTCAACCCTGTATCAATGTTGCCTATGACGCTAACAATTCAATCTAAATAGGGTCTACACGGAGATGAAGTTGATTTTGATAATACCTGGGGCATTATATCTGCGGCCTTTCGAGAGATCCATACCAAGAACGCTTCGAAGCTCTCATACGAGGAACTCTATCGCCATGCCTACCGAATCGTTCTGAAGAAGAAGGGCGAGGAATTATATAAGCGAGTGAGAGACTTTGAACATGACTGGCTTAGCAAAGAAGTTCGAGGTTCTCTTCAGGGATTGTTAACGCCGAACCTCCTGTCCAATTCTCAAGGTATAAGTGGTACTACCACTAGTGAGCGACGGTTGTCAGGGGAGAAATTCCTCAAAGGCCTTAAACAGTCATGGCAAGATCACCAAGTCTGCATGGGCATGTTATCCGATGTTCTAATGTATATGGTACGTCCAGAATCATAGAAGTTACTTGGTTGGAGGAAATCTAATATTGGCTTAGGATCGCGTGTATTGTGCTGATCACCGACGCCCTTCGATATACAGTGCTGCCATGGTCCTCTTCCGAGATGATATCCTCCATTCCCCGTCTTTCGATGCGAATAGCTTGCCGGTCTTGGGTTTGCTCACTTATATCATTCTTGATCAAATACAGATGGAGCGAGATGGCGACCAGATCGATAACTATCTCATTAAATCCTGCGTCTACATGTTGGAAGCGCTATATGAGGGTGAAAAGGAGACCGAAGAGCATCGGTTATATATCACGGCTTTCGAACAAGAATATCTAGACAGCAGTAGAGAATTTTATAGGCTCGAGGCAGACAATCTATTGCGAGATTCGGATGCTGGTGCTTATTGTAGGCATACGCGACGACGAATATACGAAGAGGAGGATCGATGCAGATCAACACTTTCAGAATCGACCACGCCAAAAATCCAAGAAGTTGTAGAAGAAGAACTCATCAAAAATCGGATTCGTGAAGTGGTAGAGATGGAGAGCGGAGTTCAATTCATGATAGACAATGACAGGCTGGAAGAATTGAGTCTTGTCTACGATCTAAACGCCAGGGTTGATGCAAAGAAGTTCGAACTTATGCGAGCGATACAAAAACGAGTCGTCGATATGGGAACCGATATCAACAATGCCGCGATAGCTGCGTCGCAAGCGCAACCACAGGGGCAACCTGCGGAACCTGCGGAAAAGGGCAAGGCGCCAGCTACGGATAAGAGTCTCAATCAACAAACCGTAGCAGCCATCAAGTGGGTAGAGGATGTTCTACAACTCAAAGACAAATTCGACAAGATTTGGAAGGTTTCATTCAACTCCGATCAGCCATTACAGAGCGCGTTAACTCGCAGCTTTGCCGACTTTATCAACTCGGTCAATTTCCCACGCAGTTCAGAATATATCTCCCTATTCATTGATGAAAACATGAAGAAGGGTATCAAAGGAAAGACGGAGAATGAGATTGATTTGGTCCTCGAAAAAGCCATCGTCCTTCTCCGGTATATCCAGGACAAGGATTTGTTCGAACGATACTACAAGAAGCACTTGTGCAGGAGATTGTTAATGAACAAGTCCATCAGCAATGATGTAGAGAAACAAATGATTTCGAGAATGAAGATCGAACTTGGCAACAATTTCACCATGAAACTTGAAGCTATGTTCAAGGACATGACCATCTCGGAGGAACTCACATCTGGCTACAAGACCCACGTAGCTAAATTGGGTGACCCGGATCCTAAACGTATCGAACTGTCTATCAACGTCCTTACAAGCATGACCTGGCCTTTGGAATCTATGGGTGGCTCAGCGGAGAACGAAGGAGGGAAAGTACTGAGATGTATTTTCCCAACAGCTATCGAACGAATCAAGAAAGGTTTTGAGAAATTCTACAACGAGAAACATTCCGGCCGACAGTTGACTTGGCTCTCTAACATGGGTTCCGCAGATATCAAGGCTGTATTCCCCAAAGTACCACAAAAAGACGGTAGTTTCAAGGAACGTCGACATGATCTCAACGTATCAACACATGGCATGGTCATACTCCTTTTATTCAACGACTTGGAACCCGATGAATCCTTAACCTTTGAGGAAATCCAAGCTCGAACGAACATCCCACCCAGCGATTTGATCCGTAACCTACAATCATTAGCAGTGGCGCCAAAGACACGTATCCTGATTAAACAACCCATGAGCAAGGATGTCAAGCCTACAGACCGCTTCAGCTTCAACGAGGGTTTCCAAGGCAAATTCGTCCGCATCAAAGTCGGTGTCGTCTCCAATGCGAACAAGGTGGAGAGTGATCGAGAGCGCCGAGAAACAGAGAAGAAGAATGACGACTCGAGAGGCTTCTGTATCGAGGCTGCGGTTGTGAGAATCATGAAGTATGTCCTTTCATCTATAATCATTCATTCAATCATTACTAACTCAGTGAACCAGACAACGCAAAGAACTTCCCCACCAGCAGCTCGTCGCCGAAACCCTTACACAATTGGTCGGTCAGTTCAAACCTGAAGTTGGCATGATCAAGAAGAGGATCGAGAGCTTGATTGAACGAGAATATCTCGAGCGTATCGAGGGAGCGTCGGTGGATTCGTATAGATACCTGGCGTAGTTGATTACTACCGCTCCTAATTTCCGAGATCTGGACATCCGTCCTTAATCCTATTCAAAATTCATCTTCTTCTACTCAACTCCTTCTCAACGTATGGGCCGGCCGGGGCGCTAGGGCGTTCTTCTATCATGGTAAAGGTTCATAGTGGAGGCGTTTTTCATGAAATCACGACGGATGAATGGACGGATGGGCGAGGTATTTGCAATGTACTGATGATTATACTTTTCATCATGGGGTACGGGATGAAATGGATGAATCAAGTGGCTTGGTTGGCTTAACACTCTCACCCTTTTCTCCAAGGGTGGGGGAAACAAGGCTGTACAAAGCGAAACGGCTCCCTGGTATGAGACTCTGCTTCTGGAGTACATAGAGAAGTGAGTGGGATGGTGGGAATGGGGGAAAGATGTTCACGTAGAGGTAGTGAATGTACGAGATACCTAGTTCATGTCATGTCTAAGGAGAAATTGTGTAATTGGCGATTAGTACTTAATACCGCAGGTATTTGTGTAAAGTCTTAAACTCGATTGCCTATAAGCATGCTACTTTTAAGATATCTATCAATCCACGTATACTATAACAAAAAGGTTAAAATATACAAAATAATAGTATATTGATTCGGTATTTAGGATCATATAGGAGTCCTAGACTTTTTTTTATAGTACTTTAAATTTTATATTATTCGAATTAATATCATCAAGTCCAAAACCTCCCCTTTAATGATATAAAAGTTATGATACGGATCAATATATATAAGTTATTAAATTCTAGTACGTATATTTAGAATAAAAGAACCTGGCATTATTGTCTGTGTATTTGGTTACGCCACTAGGAAGATATGCATATTCCGTGGTTGGGGGTTTATTAGCGTTAAATTGGGGGTGTATGTAGCATGCGGGGAAGTGGCATTAAGAAGGAGCTCGTTTATATTGACGTAGGGCTGCCTTGACTTAATGAAGCGTATTGCCTTCACCGTATAGAGCAAAGCTCAACTTAATAGACTAAGTGACTTATCTGCCTTCTAGGCTACAAAGCAGAGCTTGGGCAGACGCGTACCTGCAATAGCTAAAAGCAGCGTATTCCCTTTAAGGTATAGAACAGAGCTCAGGGCTCTGATTGGCTCGCTAATCTCGCTTAATCCTTAGCGTTCACATGATTACCTTTCACGTCCACGGGTGCCTTTCCACTTACCTAGGTACCTTTTCACCCTTTCACCTTTTGTAGGAAACTCGTTGATGAGCACGGAACACACAACACCAGTCCTGACGGCCAGACGGGCAGCAATCCTATCGAGTCCGAGACGGCAATACAAGAGTCACCCAGATTGTCAACGAGCGGAATGCTCTACATAAACAATATGACAACGAAAGGTCGATGACTCACTTACTCACCACCCAAACCTCCGAATGTCAGACCGAAAATTTACCTCTACAGGCCAAGGACAAGGAGGCCAAGAGAAAGTTTTTGAGTTTGGAGTGGCGGAAGAACGCTGAAATCTCGGATTTGAAAGCCCGTTGTGATGAAGCGAACCGAAATATGCTCGCTGCCCAGGAACATGCTGCCCAGATTCCACAACGAGAGGGAAAACTTCAAAATCGGATAAAGAGTCTGGAAGAGGTTGAACGATCCCTGACCAACGAGGTCATCGAGCAGTCTCTTCGAGCAATCTTGCTCCAGAACGAACTCGTTAATCAATCCCGAAGAACGAAGGCAATCCTTGACATGACGGTGCCAGAGATGGAGAACGAATTCCAGGCCATCCCAGAAGAAGCACAGCACGCAGAGTTTATTGAACTTGAACCTCCGGACCTTACGCAACAGGTCAAACGGGTTTTGAATTCAGACAAATACGTCAATGCCGCCCAAGTCAGGCCGAACGATAAGAATGCCCGTCAGCCAGTGCCAAAATTTCCCCTGAAATGGGTTAAATCACCACCTCCAAAGACCAAAGGGACTTACAAGGCAACCAGCGAGACAAGGTCTCGAACACTTGGCCCTGGACAAACTATCCCGAATGGAGCCAAGTTTGACGAAGACGGCTTAAGAACTGACGGGGCCGCGTGGTGTGGTAATGCCGCTCATGTGTCCGGGAAAAGATATTATCAAAAGAACGAGCGGACGCACTGCTCGGAATGCGGAACAGCGTGGTGGAGATTGAATGTCACAATGCAAGATTTCTATATCCAGAACAACGAAGTTCAGTCGCTTCCTCCGGGAGCCTCGCATAAAGGTATGATAAAAGAAGATATAATAAAAGAGGAATAGAGAAGAGAACCGAAGTAGTGAGAACGAAACCTTGAAGTGGCCGGTACGTCGTCGACATAAGGAGGCAGGAGGCAGGAGGCGCCTAAAGCTGGTTACATATAAAAATAACAACCTCTGTTTAATACCTTAAAGGAAGGTACACTCCCTTAAGATAAGGAGAGTATCCAGCTTTGTTTAATGCCCTGAAGAAAGGTACACCCCCTTAAGACGAGGAGAGTTTTCGGCTCCGTTCAATACCTTGAAGACAGGTATACCTCTTTAAGACGAGGAAGGTATTCAGCTCTGCTTTATACCCTAGATAGGAGATACGTTCCTTAGTCTATCGTACTGAGATGCCTTTTAAAAGTATCCAAACATACATTTTCCATAATACTGCTAAGCGGATAGAGTATAAGGGCCTTAACATAATGATGTAAGAGGCGCCCAAGGCCAAATACTTAAAAAGAAATTCACCTCTGTTTAGAACGTTGAAGCAAACATACCCCCTTAAGACGAGGTTGTGTCAAGCTCTACTTAAGGAGGTAGGAGGCGCCCAAAGTTGTAGCAGACCCAGCCCAATCAAGATTAATTACGGTTTCTTTTTTTCGGATTCATCACAGCCCGTTTTAATCATGAATTCGAGAGTCGGTTGCATGCTTTAATGATCTTATCCTCAGTGATAATTTTGAAATCAACAGCATGCAAATGCTCTTCCGTATTCTTCCCGAATCCTATCCGGTCGTAGGCAAAGCAACAGCGCTAGGTATCATCCATAAGCGTATAGAAACCCCGAATTCCTTGCCATGTTTTGTTTTACACCTCCAGAGGAGAGTGTTTCTAGCTTTGTCGTTGGTGTTGTACGCTTTTTGGTTTTCTTTACGGCATCGGCTATCAATCTGGTTTTGGATCTTGCACGACAGAAAGTTCGGATTCGCGTACCGAATCAAATACCGGATCAACTCTTAAGGAACTTGTGATGGTGTTACCTGCTAGGGCTCTATGTTTGGGACCTGCTGTATGTATATTGTTCTTTGCCTCTTTTGGATATATGTTTGGTTTAGGGTTAAGGATCCTGTTCCCGGATTCTAGATGTTGAGGTTGGTGTAATTAATATGCTGATGTCGACTTTAGGTTTAAGATTCCGGTTGACCCTCGTGACTAAGTGGTATTATGGAAGGAAGGGGAGGGTGCCCGGATACTTTTGGAAGGCCTCTGTAGAAACATGTTCTTAATAATTAGGATAGTGACATCGGGAAGATTGGACCTTCCCGTTACTCTAGGTATGGTAGCTTAGCGTTCACACTGCAATATTCTACACATTCCCCCGATTACTCGGCTAGGCGTGTCACAGAGTCAGATAAACACCTGAGCAGAATGGGATGATAAAGATGGGAAGCGGGGTAATCGAACGATAGACATGCACAGAATCTTCTAGACCTTTGAATGATTCGGGGAAGAAAGAGTAGCGAAATGAAGGGTTTCATGGTGTTCGTGACAAGGTGGCACAACGTGGAGGCAGCGAGACACATGGTAGATTAGATATGACACGCTTACATCTTTATCATCAGATTATGGAACACGCATCCGTACATTTGAAATCGGAGGAGGTGAAAGAGACGTGGTTTTGGGAAGATGAATGTACAGAGTACTCCGTATGATAGGTAGTATCAATAACGTACCGTACTTATGCCGTATTCCGTGAATGCGACGCTGCATGAATCATGATTGAAAGGGTGAAATGGGGCGGGTGGTTGAGGGCCCCAGATAGTTTTCTTGGCCCGAGCTGAGACTGTGGCTGATGGAAATTTGATGACTAGGTAGTTATGTAAGTACATAATCGGTGGCACAGTGAATTAAAGGAAAACTGCGCGACGTTGAGGCGTTAACGTTTGTCCGGGCTGAAAAAAGGTTCGTGCGGAGAGAAGGGAGAGGCGGCGGGATCGGCTTGTGGGTTTGGAGAAGGAGGCGCAGTAGAGTTATTAGAAATTGGCTGTGCTTATTTTGAGACTCTGGTAATTTAGATTTGGTGACGGGAATAAGTACGTAAGGGGTTTGTTTGAGTGAGGGTTGGAATAAATTTTAAGGAGTACATCGTCGTGTGTGTGTGTGTGTGTATGGGGAGTGGAAAAGGAAAATGAGAAAATAGATTAGATAGGATTCTTGTGAATGTCATTATTGCGGCGTAATCAGATGCATGCATGTCCTTCTATTATCGTGTCGTCTGCTTATGTCGTGCATGTTGAACGGTGGCAAGTCAGGAGTGCTACATGAGGCGCAGGTGTATCCTCACCCTTCACACTGATGAAGGGTTCAAGGGTTCCCCTAATTACCGGAATTCGGCCAACCACAAGCGTGTAAGAACGTTTCAATCGACGCCACTGATGCCATCATCACATGCATCTGGTCTTTCTAACGAATAAACGACGTGAATTGTGTGTGCAGAGCAGAAGTCTGAAGTCGACTTATCGACGGCATATCAACCAACAAAACATTCCTATTCTCGTTTGACGTGATGATTAGTGATTATTCTAGTCCTCAGGCTATCGTTGCCGATCACATTTTGAGCGACGCGAGGATGTGTCGGCTTGCCCCGCGATCGATCTCAGGCTGAGGCAAAAGGAAGAGCAGGAGAAAAAAGGAGCAGCAACCTCGAGGGCACTTTGGCTGTGAGAAGCAATGATGAGTCTCCCAAGAGTCTTCCAAGAGTCTTGGACATCTGGATGGCGGGCTTGCACAAAATCCTCCTCGACGGCAGGATTCACAATCGACAGTATTCGAGAACACGAAAGGCGGAGATGAAGGCCGCCAAGGATGCGGTGTCAGCGTCGTCAGCGGAGCAAAAGGAGGACGACTTGTTGACCCCATCCGGCTGTGACGGCGCGGTGGGGATCTTCGTGGTCAATGGCAGATGAGATGGCTCTCGTTCTCAGTCTCTCTCATAATTCAGTCTCTCTGCTGGACGTGTGGGATTGTTGTGTTGAGGCAGGCGGTGGGCCGTGGAGGTCGGAATATATTGCTTGCCTGCATTGCTCAGGCCCAAGGTCGAACAGCAAGCAGCTGAAGGGAAGTGCGCAATGGCGACAAGGCAGTCTGGCCCGGAGTGGTTGGAATTGGGGGACAGCAGCATGGCAGACATGGCAGACACTCTAAATGGCAGACAAATCGGTTGGTGTGTTCCTGCATGGGAGGCCTGCAGGCTGCGAGCCGCTGAAACGCCCGCCCCTGCATACGGTCAGGGATGCGCGCCTGGCCCTGGCAAACAAGCTTCTGTAGCGGGCTGGAAACGGTTACGGGCCATGACGCCCACCCAAGAGCGCGCGATGAATGGCTGCAGCAGCCAAAACGGCGCACTCGTATCCAGCCAGTCGGTGGGCCTGCTGCTCTGCCGCTTACGCCCAATCACGCCTAGCTGCGCTGTTTTTCGCCGGCCCAGCTCCCCTGGCGAGCATGGATGAGGCTGTTTGGATGGGCTGGTCGGTGGGGTGGTGAGACGAAACACACTGCTTGTGCGTGCGTGCGTCTACGGGATGCGAGACGGCGAGCGGCGCTGAGGGAGGACGAGTGCAGAGCGGGCCCCCCATCAGCACCGTATATCAACCAGTCGCTCCCGGTAGCCCCCGTCTCTTTTACTCTTCTTCTACACCTCACACTTCTAGCTGCCACGGCGCTGTTGCATTCACTCTTTTCTGCATAGAGCATTCGCTCGTTCCACTCTTTGCCTTCATTCACTGAAGAGCAGCCTGTCTTTTACGACCTCCCAGCAATAGCCCGGGTTGGCCACCCACCCACGCTTGCTCCCTGCTCGATATCGATATATACTATACATACACATACCTTAATCCAACCACCACCATCATGTCCGCAATGACCAAGTTGGGACTTTTGTCCCTCGTTGGTGCCGCCGCCGCCATCCCTCACCACCACGCGGCCCGCCATTTCCACGCATATGGATCTCAGTCTTCGTTGAACAGCTCCCTTCCTCTCAGCACCCCTGCTGGTCAATTCCCCTCTGGCAGCGCCCCCTCTGGCGTTTTCCCATCTGGAAGTGCCCCCTCTGGCATTTTCCCCAGTGGCGGTCTTCCTTCTGGCACTGCTGGAAACGATAGCCCTGCCGTCATCACCGAAGTAGTGACCGCTTATACGACGTACTGCCCCGTGGCCACCGAAGTTTCTCACCAAGGCTCGACCTATACGATCACGGCTCCTGGATCAGTCACTCTTCCTTGCCCACCGGAGGGTTGCACTGTCACGAGAACCCCGACTTCTGGTGTCGTACCAACAAGCTCAGTTTCTGGTGAGGAAACTGAGCCAAGTGGAGGGGTTATTACTGAAGTAGTGACCGCTTATACGACATATTGCCCTGTGGCTACGGAGGTCTCTCACCAGGGATCAACCTACACAATCAGCCAGCCAGGACCAGTTACTCTTCCTTGCCCAGCTGAGGGATGCACAATTACTCGACCTGCGACTTCTGTCGTTCCATCGAGCTCGGTCTCCGGCGAAGAATCTCAGCCCAGCGGCGGAGTCATTACTGAGGTTGTGACTGCCTATACAACTTATTGCCCTGTCGCCACAGAAGTTTCTCACCAAGGCTCCACTTATACCATTAGCCAGCCAGGAACAGTTACGCTTCCTTGCCCAGCTGAAGGTTGCACCGTCACCAAGCCAGCAACTTCTGCGCCCGCTTCTTCGCTCGCTTCTTCTGCCCCTGCTAGCACTGGTCCTGCCACTACAAGTTCCGTCGCAGGAGAAACTGTCCCGAACTCCCTCTCTTCTACACTCGTCCAGCCAACTGGTTCTAAGCACACTCCCGGTGGACCATGGGGAGGCAACGGCACTTCAATCTACAGCCCAACTGGCACCGGCAGCCCAGGAAATGGCGTTATCACCGAAGTCGTGACCGCATATACAACTTATTGCCCGGCGGCAACGGAAGTCAGCCATGAGGGCTCGACCTACACTATTACGACACCCGGACCAGTCACTCTTCCTTGCCCAGAAGGAGGCTGCACTATTACTCGACCAGCCACCTCAGTCCCAGATAGTGCTTCCTCGACCGAGACTGTTGTTTCGACCATCTACATGCAGCCCGTTCCAGCCTCCAGCGGCGCCAGCAAGAACCCCTCTTCCAGCGTCGATGCCGAGACCTCAACTCCCGTCTCTGCTAACGTCCCCGTCTCTGCCACTGCCGGTGTTTCCAAGCCAGCTGCCTCAGGCACCGCTGGTTCTTCTAACCCCGGTGCTTCCAGCGGCCTTACCAACCCATCCGCTTCTGGCCTTCTGCCTTCCAGCCAAGGAGAGTGCGGCGCTCAAGAGACCGTCACTGTTACTGCCAAGAACACGATCACTATCACCGTCCCAGCTGGTGGTGCTTCGTCTGCCCCAGTCAACTCTGCTCCTGGCTCTTCTATTGCATCTCAACCTCAAGGTTACGGATCTTCGCAGGCTGTTGTTCCTAGTTCTTCCAGCGTCAAGGCCGGAAACACCCCTGCTGGATCTCAGCCTGCCTCTTCCCCTGCCGTTTCTCAGCCAGCTTCTTCCGTTGCTCCATCCGGTGGCATTGTCACCGAGGTCGTAACTGCATTCACGACATACTGCCCTGTCGGTACTACTGTTTCTCACCAAGGCTCAACCTACACTATCAGCGAGCCAGGAACTGTAACTCTTCCTTGTCCAAGTGAGGGATGCACTATCACCAAGCCTGCCACATCTGCTGTCGAGACTCCTGCTCCTTCAGGCGGCGTCATTACCGAGGTCGTAACGCAGTACACTACATACTGCCCTGTCGGATCCCAATACAGCTCTGATGGACAAACCTACACGGCAACGGCGGCGACCACTTTGACTGTTGACTGCCCCAACGGCTGCACTATCACTCGTCCAGCCAGCTCTGGTGTTGAGACTCCTGCTAGCTCCGCCGCCATCGCCACCAGCGCCGCCGCCGTCTCTTCTTCTGCTGCCTCGAAGTCCTCTTACGCTCAGCCTACTGGTTCTTCCGGCTCTGGTAAGCGTGGTATCCCATACAACGATGTCAACAATGTGGAGTGCTTTGCCGAATCTGAGAAGGTTACTTGGGCATACAGCTGGGGTCAGTATGGCGACGGTCTCCCATCCGGGCTTGACTTCGTTCCTATGCTTTGGGCTCCTCAGGATGAATTCCTCAAGACCTGGAATGAAACCTCCACGGCCCTTGCTCAGGCTGGTACCACCACCTTCTTCTCCTTCAACGAGTGTGATCTTGAGTCTCAGTGCAACCTCTCTGCCGAACTTGCTGCCGCTGCTCACATCAAGTACATGAACCCTCTCATGGACCTCAACCCCAACATCCGCATTGGTCTCCCATCCGTCACCAACGGAAAGCGCACCGAGACCAAGGCCTACGGTCTTGACTGGCTCGAAGATTTCATCACTGCTTGCAACGGTCAATGTATCTTCCACTTCACCAACATCCACTGGTATGAGGCTCCCGCTCAAACCGAATACTTCAAGACCCACGCACAAGAGGCCAAGGACCGCTTCAACCTCCCAGTCTGGATCACCGAGTATGGATGCAACAGCAGCGATGATGAGGAAATCAAGTCCTTCTTGAACGAGATCCTTCCCTGGATGGACTCTCAAGACTGGATTGAGCGTTACGCCATGTACATGGCCAAGACTGGACCCGGTCTTCTCAACAACGGCACCGTTGCTTCCGAAGTCGGCAAGGCCTACATCTCCATCTAAACGAGCTGATGCATTTCCCAAAGAAATCCATAGTCAATACATAACCTAGTTTTCCTTTGCATATGCATTTGCGAGGCGCTTTGATTTCTGTTGATGATTCTTATATGTGGCCCTCACCGGAACCGTATATTAGGGATATCAACTTGGATGGGGAATATTTGGGATAAAGGAATCTTGTTTATACATTTCTATTAATTTCCTATGTTTGGTTCTTGTTTATTGACAAAAGACCGTTAAATCTTTTGGGGGATGAAGAGAGTGTAGTTGTAAATATTATACCGTCTGTGGGGCAAGCGACAAAATCTCGCCGTGGTTGTCTGAAGCAGATAAGATACGCGAATGAATCAATTTTACATATTTCGGTGTTGCACTTTTGGTGACTGATTGCGTTGCCGTAAGAACTTTTATCGGCGTAACAATAAAGTATCGTGGATATATCTTACCTCAGAGATTTTCTATTCTTAGTTGATTTATTCGCGTACTAACACGGGTCTTTGTATTACTTTGCCTAATTCAGCTAGTGTTGTGCACTCTATAATCAAAGTCAGCATCTTACAGCAATACATTACCGCTAAAATCCATCAGTCATGCCTCATCCCATTCAGCACCTGGGCACGAGAAAACAGGACTGTCCATTACAATCCCATCATTCGCCCTCCTCCCCTCCCCACACGTTCCTCATTCACTTGCATCGGGAATATCGTACCAGCTACTACCCAACGGCTGCTCATCACAGCACCTAATGTAAGCAGTAAGGCTCCAGAAGACGAAACAGCCCGTCAACGACACATCATCGCCTCCACTCCACTTTTAACTGGGCGGCCGATCGACTCCAGACGACACACGTGGTTAGAGGAAGCGGTGTAGGGTGGAAGCGCGTCATTGGACCCCACTGGTGGGAGCGGTGTGGTTGGGTGGTAGCAAAGGCAGGTAGGGCAGACGTTGGGTGGCTGGAATGCTTAGGTCTTCTAGGTGTCTAGGTACTGGGCAGGTGGTGAGGCCTGGTGGCTGGGCTTTGGGCCTGCCTCGATGCGGCTAAGAAGGTTTTCTTGCTGCTGCGGATGCAACAACGCATCGCTTCACGACTCATCATCCTTCCCTTTCCTTTCCCCTCCTCCTCCTCCACCTGATCTTCCCATCTCTTGTCTTTCGTCCATTGGAACCCCTCCTTCTTTCCTCCTACTCCTCTGGCTCCTCTACATACTCTTTGCATACTACTACTGCTGTCTGCGATTGAGGATTGACGAGGCCCATCACCATCGATCTTTTCATCTACCCTACCTACACCAATCCTTTCCACCTCAATCAGTCAAGCAAGCAACACCGCAATCATGGCCCTAGCACCCCTCACCATCCTCCCGCTCCTCTCCTCCACCGCCTCCCTCACCCACGCCTACATGGAAGACGTAACGGTATCCGCGTTCATCTCCCCCCGCCCAACCCGCCCCTTCATCCCCATCGGCACACCAACCCCCGACCCCGCCGACGGCTACGTCTCCTACAGCCAACGCCACCAAGAAGAGCAAGACCGCTCCGCAAAGAAGTACATCCTCCCACCCATCTTCTGCTCCTGGTTCAACCGCGGTGTCTGGAGCGTTATCGGCATAAACGCCATCACCACCGGCAGCGCAGTCTACAACCTCTACGCGATTAGACAGGCAGCATTGGGTGTAGGCAAGGGCGTTGCTTCCAGAGGCGCAAAATGGGGTACCGCGCCTGCGTCCCAGAATCTTTGGAATATACTCACTCGCGACGGCCGCGGGAAATGGTATCTAGCCGGTTTGGCATTCGCGGTCGGCCACATGGCGTTCGTCCCCGCGGTCATGTACCAAGTCGAGCGCGTCTTCGTCCTCGCGGGTATAATCAAGGAACCACCTAAACCGGTCGACGACCTCGACGCCTCAGAAAGCGACACCGAGTCCCGCAGCTCGGATAAAAAGAAGAAAGAGCGCAAGGAGAAGAAGGATCGGAAAGAGAAGAAAGACCGTAAGGACCGCAAGGATCGCAAGGATAGACATGAGCGTCGTCATCGTGGTCGTAAGGACGACAGCGATGATGAAGATGAGGTTAAATCCCTGAAGGAGAGGATCAGAGAAATGAATGTCGAGGAGGCTATTCGTTCTTGGAGATCTGTTCATAGGGTTCGTATGGCTACCGTTGATGTAGCTGCTGTTGTCTGTTTCGCCGGTGCCGTTTTCGGATGGAAGTTTACTGGGTTCCCGGCTTTCAAGGGCTTCAAGGGTTTCAAGTGGTAAGATGGTATGAATGAATGAAGTCATGATGATCACAGGGATGCGATATGAGCATGAGAATCTGCATCTGCACCAGCATGAGTATGAAGGGAAAACGGGTTTTGTATATATTGTATATTTTGATGGATTTCACGCTCTTGACGATGAAAAAAAGGAAAAAAAAAAAACCTTAAATAAAGGAAAAAAAGGTTTTTGTTTTTATAGATAACATGAATGAATATAAGAAATGTATAGAAATTTTTTTTTTT